>CAHIKZ030001107.1:1065000-1080000 GCA_903632075.3 Acanthosepion pharaonis | reverse complement strand
AAGAAAAAACCCCGACACGAGTAAACAACTACCTAAAAAGAGCTCAATACAACCGTAGAGCAGACCTCTAGGTGTGACTATATATATATATATATATATATATATATATATATATATATATATATATATATATATATATAAATTATATCACAGTAGTTTTTAGAGCAAAAAAAAAATGAGATAGAAGCTTCTCGGAAACAGACAATCATAGCTCTCCATATATATTTTTTTTTCATTATGTGCATTTACTTGGTTCTTGAAAAAGATTAAATGATTTTCTTTTGGCTTCTCACCAGGATACCATTTACTACCAGGCTGTCTCTAATCTGCTATTTAACCATTAGCAAAAACGCGAGAAGACGTTTTCATGAATTTGCTCAGAAAATAGTGCGAACGGAATGAAACAGACTAGGCCTGAAGTTATACTTGGACTGCAGATTCCACTCCGATAATAGAACTGCTACCTGCACATTCCTAAATGGCACGGATACATATATTACTATACGATCTATGAAAGAAGACAGGGATACCATTGTTGCTGATTGACAGACAAACACGTTAATACTATGACAAATAAATTACTCGGAAGGAATAAAAAAGGAAATCTAATTTTGTATATTTTTTATTTTTTGCCTAACTTATGTGATTGACCGTATAAAACGCTAACGCGTGAATCTAGCTTCGAGATATTTTCAGTCAGAATAATTTCAGAATATAATTATCATGAAAGGATAATTACCATACCAACATTTTCTACACACATTCTCGATCACACACACACACACACACACACACACACACACACACACACACACACACACACACACATTCTTTTCTTATATCGAGTTCCTTATCGCAATGATCCGTAGCATCTTTGACGTGAAACGGATGATTTGCTCATTGGCAAAATTGACCTTCTGCATAATATTGCAGGTACATTGCACACAAGACTGTAGCATTTCATTTTGATTTCAATAGATATAATTGAAGGGAATAAGGGTCTTGATAAAGAAAGATGGAAAGAGACGGATGAATATATTGAAGAAAATGACTTTTTAAAGGAAGAAAATAACTTGAATAATGGAATGTAAAAGCATGACATCTACAGAGAAATTTAAAAATAAACAAATGAAGGTGAAAAGTAAACCGGATGGCTTGTTAGATTGTAAGTGAGTGGGAGGCTGCATGATCTTAAGCATAAGAAAGAAAGAAATTACGAGAATAGAAACTAATGAACAAACTGAAAGGTAAGGAAAGGAAAGGATAGAAAGTAACATTCGTAAATTTTGGTATGGACAAAAAAGATTAGGATGAAGATGAAAATTCCAACAAAAAAAGATAAAATAAAAAAGAGTGAACACCATTCCATAAAATTGAAGGGAATAACTTTTTACATTAACAGCAATATTGAATGATAAAGTATATGACAAGAGAAAAACCACTGACGGGGACAATATTACCAAAATTAGAAAATGCAGACGAATAAGCAGGAAGAGGAGACAGAAAAGAATTAGATGAAAATGAGTAGCAGGAAAAAGAACAGGTAATATCAAAGCTACATGAAAGAGAAGATCGAAGAAATGGCTGCAAATAGAAAGTATCTAAAGACGAGTGGAGAGGAAAAAGAGAAAGACGAATTTGAAGAAGAGATAAAAAAGAACAAATTCAAAAAGACAAAGCAGAATCACTCGAAAAAAGAATAAGAAAAATATGAAATGATGAATGAGAATGAAAAGAAAATGGAAAATAAAGGCAAGAAATTTAAAAATATTAAATAAAAAATGAACAAATATGATGAGAGTGAAAAGAGGGCAAAACAAATTTGATATTGAGAAAAGTAAAGAAATAGATATGGAAAATGTGTATTAAATGAGACGACTGCTTGCTCTATTCTGATCATGACCACAAGGGAGCTAATGACAAGGCAAAAGTGAAATAATTGATGCTTACAAAAATAAAAAGCCGCTAGAAAGAATCGTAATGAAAGCAAAATAATTGAAAAAAAAAAGTAAAGACAGGTCAACGCAGATGTAACCGAGTTTTGCTTTACAGGGCGATACTAAGAAGGCTGAATTCTAAAGAAAAAAATCTATTTAAAAAGTTCTGTTGAGATGACAATCTATTATTAATATATTCAAATGTTATAACTACATTTTGAAAATAACCTTTAGTTCATTTTTTTACGTACCATATGTAGTTAGCTGAAAATCGAATGTAAGGATCGTAGATAATTACGACACCGACCATAACTATGCTGAACAACCATTTTCAAGTTCAGAGTTTAAATGATACTAATATTTAATAGAATGTACTCAAAATAATGGGGAACCGGTCATCCAAAGTTTTCACACAAGAGCTGGTCTTGAATTTAAAATCCTCACCATGGTAAGTACTTCTCATGATATAAGTTTACATTATTTTCTTGAAATTTAATCATCAATGAAAATTTTTCTATTCACTATAAAATCACATTTATTTTATGGACATTTCTGTTATTAGCCAATATTGTACGATGCATAGACAACTTTTGCATAATATATCTCCCACTTAAATGCTGCATTCGTTTTGTTAACGATCGAACCGCCACTAGTGATCAGTGTTCAACATTTTTACATTCATGTTTTGGTTCTAGTTTCTTTTTTTGCAAGAAAGCACGAAAATGAAAGAAATGTTGCCTAAGAATAATCAATAGATACCTTTGGCACTCAGCATTTCCCGCACTCACTTAGCTTCAAAAGCTTAGTCCAAGATAATTGATCTGAAGTTAGGTATCCCCGTGATTTACTTATTTCAGTTATTTCATAAATTTTGTTCACGGGTAGACGACTTAACTTATAAAGCATATCGATTCAATCTTCTAAAAAGTGATATGGTTTTTCCCTCATAATTTTGACGAAGTCACATGTCAGAAGCTTTTGTTATCCCGCCTTTGAATGAACACTAGATTTTGTTTTGGTTGAATTTCTAAAATCTGTAGAGTGAAGCGGTAATTTCTCCGACGAAATGGACGACGATTCGTTTCAGCCATTTAACGATTCCGCTGGAAAGTTTAGATAAAGTCAATACATCGCCAGGATCCGAATTTTCTATGGTTTTCTATTGGCACCTCAGGGTTTTTTTCCAATATTTTAAAAAGTCTTTCGACATATTTATCTGGCACCTAATTTAAGCCAATGGATGGGTCCGCTATATCATAATTTGACCTTCGTTTTATTTTACACTAAACATAAAATATTTTATTTCCCGTTGATATTCTAATTTCATGCTTTTTGATTAAAATTTCAATTGAATATCATTCTCAGTTAACTTCATTTCAAAATATCTGTCTAGAAATGGTAACCATTTTAAAAACCTAGCTTGATCTGGTTCTAAATATTTCTCTTGTTTGTTAAATAAGTGTGGTGGTTTCAATCATACTATAACACATTAAGAATAAAATGGAGTGGAATTAAATACAGGACCAATAATGTTGGGTGATTATCGATGTTAAACTAAAAATTAAACTTTTTACTTTTTTTTAAAAAGTATAATGTATACAAAAATAATAACATGCACGTGAAACGTTTTATAGGAAGAAGACTTCTGTTTATTATTAAATACATAAAATCTAAAAGAATATGCTGTTGAAAATCTTAAGCTATTTTGTAATTTTCCTTATGAAACATTATAAAATCGGAAATCATTGGGTAGGACTAACAAAATGTCGGCAAAGATTTGATAAATGTATAAGTCGCACCAGCATTTGCAGTCAACATTCCTTCATAAATGACTGACTCCCACTGGGATTGACTCTCATTTTAATTGGCAAGACAAAGAAAATGATTATATATATCAGTATCCTTGCTTTTCACAAGATACTAACGATCCTAAAAAGCATGCGTACATGATGTCTTTGGTTAATAATGAAGATTTATCGTATATATGCCTATTGAGTTTAGAAATTTACATAATTTTAGTCGCAAAAATATTATTTCATGATATGAATATTAGTTCATCTTTATTTTCAGGCAAATATAACAATTTATCGTTGAAATGCATAATATTTCAGGACATATATAAATATAATGCATTGCAAAAACATATTGACAATTATGAAACACGATTTAAAAGACAAGAACAGCTGTTGATATATTATATACGGTAAACAATAAGAATCCATAGATATGAAGTCTATCATAGATTTGGAAATATCCAATCGACATATTTTAACAAAGTAATTTTGCTAAGATATATGACACAAAAAGCTAACTGAATGTTCTTATAAACTACTGTAAGATCGTGGTATCCTAAGGTAACTTGATGTTAGTTTCATCAGCCGAAGGAACTGCAGAGATTTTCATGATTAATTTATGCGTATTTTATCTCTTGAACGATTTTTATATCTAAAGATAAAGTTTTCTCTTAACCTCATGCACGGATTTCAATCTAACATGCATGTATGGTATAATCTTCAACTTTCTGAAAATTTGTTTTCAATTTCGACTTGTACACAATTTTATATTCTGTCTATCTATCTATCTATCTATCTATCTATCAATCTATCTATCTATCTATCTATCTCAATCTACTTTTTTTCTAAATTTCTGTGGAAAGGCGTTGTTAATATTATGCCTTGATTCATTGGGACTAGTTTTTACGAGATTTCGAAACATATACCCTGTGGCTTTACTCAACTATCAACTGAATTCGACAGCCTTCTCGACAGATTGAACGAAGCATTTTATTCATCCCATGCCGTTATGCCGTTCTTTCTTATACCTGTCACGTTCGGCGATATTTTTTGAGTATTTCCAAAACACATCAATTCTTCCTTAGGATATTGAGCAGCTTAGCTTTTATGTATAAGACGATATATATATATATATATATATATATATATATATATATATATATATATATATATATATATATATATATATATATACTGATTACAAGAATAACAAACAAAACAAGTCAGCATATTTAAACACAAACCTACCTACATACATATATAGATTTATATCGGTTTCGCGTGCATGTGTGTGTAGTTCTTAATGAATGCAGATTGAAATACTTTTCCTATGATATCAAAAAGGCAGTAAAGCTTATACAAAAATCAAGAGAAAAATCTACATGTGATCTTCGTTGTCTTTCATCAGTCGACATAAACATCCCGTTTATAGTGTTGTCATCACAATACACCTTATAAATAACAATTATATCTATTTTCACTCCCATATCAACAATGGGTCCCCAAATTATCAGATACGAATAAAAGTAGCAATGTATTAATATTGCAAAGTTTGCAAATTTAAATGATGTCTGTTTTGTGAGGGATATAACATTTTGTGAGGGATATAACATACAGCGATTAAAAAAAATCTATCATCCTTATTATCTATACTTTATTTTATGTCAGACTATTCATATAAATTTATATTTCGGTGTGAGTTTGCGCAATACTGCACGATTCATATATTTTGGCAAAATTAAATTTTTACAAATATCAGTTTTATTTTAATGTGAATCAATCCATCAATATCTATGTGTGTGTGTGTGTGTGTGTGTGTGCGCGCGGAGGGGAGGTGAGTATGGATATATGTTGACATAAATTTAATAAATCAGTTATTCGTTAATTTTGTTAACTTTTCTACGCTTTTGCATTTAAAATTACTTGAAATGGTTTTTCTTTTTTAGAGATATCCTTTGGTTGAATATGACTGAAAGCCTCAAGAAAAAATTTAAAAACTTAGTTATTTTTAATACGTAGAATAAGTGAAAACGTCACTTCATGTCTTCCATATCTAAGTTGTGTTGGTTACCTGTTTTCATGAAAGATCACAATTCTAGCTCAGGTCAGTCCAACAAGCCACTACATTCATTACTCATAAATACTGCTTAGAACGATATCCATGTACTTTTCGTACATTATCATGTTTATTAAAATGTGCTAATTGTGATGTTTCTGGTCTTGATCGCATTTTCTTAATATTTTGCGTCTTTTCAGTGTGTCTACATTCACAACATAAAATTCTTCATGTATTTTCTTGCCAATTAATTTATGTAATAGGATAAACAGCCCTCGATTTTCTCAATACATGTAGTCGTCGACTTATGACGGCGTTTGGTTCCAACAGAGCCGTCGTAAGACGGTTTGGTCGTAAGACGCACAATGTTAAATTACCGTGCATATGGTATGTCGTGTTATGATACTATAATAATAATAATATTTTATTTAACTCTTCTTATTCTTTCTCACATTCTTTTCATTTACCCTTTTCTGTGGCTCTCTTTCTTCTCTTTCTATCCTCACATTGTTTTCTTTTTCTTTCTCATTGTCTTTATCCGTTTAATATCTACTATCGGAAGGAGATACAACTTTCATAAATTTGGTTAGCTATGTCTGAAACGATTCAGTTGTAAGTTCTGATTCCGAATCAAACAACTCCTCGATAGCTTCTATATCACACTCCAACGAAAGTTCTATTGCCAGTTTCCATATTTTGTCACGTATCACATCGTTCGTTTTCACTTTCAAACCCAGCAAAAAATTTCACGTAACGCAAATCACAATGTTTCCAGACACCGTTCATGCATTTTGCTGTCACATTTTCCCACGCGAAAGCAACATTTTTTATACACTTAAGAATATTATAGTCCTTCCAAAAGTCACGCAGTGATATTTCTGGGTCGGTATCTGTAGCAGTTATTGCTTGGGAGAAGGTGTCTTGCAGATAATTTGCCTTAAATGCAGCAATTGAACCTTGATCCATATGTTGAATAATGGGGTTGTTTGGGAGCTAAAAAAAAACACTTTCACATCGGGATGGAAGTCATTGAAGTACGTGGGATATCCAGGCGCATTATCCTGCTGTAAAATCCTGAAAGGAATTGCTCTCTCTAGACAATACTCACGCACTTGAGTAATAGAACAATTAATTGAGCAGTCTTCGAACAGTCCCTGGGTCACCCATGCTTTATGATTCGAACGATATTAGACTGGCAAAGTATGCTTGCTGACGTTCTTGGATGTTGGTTTTCGTTGTGGTAGATAACGAAAGGTTTAATCTTGAAACCTGCGATGTTCCCACCATGAAGAAGCTTTAGCCTCTCCTTGAATGCTTTAAACCCGGGCATGCTTTTTGCTTCTTTGTGGGTGTAAGTGCGTGCTGGCATCCGTTTCCAAAATAACCCCGTCTCAGCCACATTAAACCTCTGTTCTGCACGATAACACTATTCCTTCATTATTTCATCAAGATCGTTAACAAACTTCCGTGCTCCTTCCTCATCTGCATTCGAACATTATGCAATTTGAACCGTAGCTTGAACCGCTTGAACCACCCAGTACATGCCACAAACTCTTGCATCTATTCATCTCCGGCGCGTCCCTTTAATGTTTGAAATAAAGTTCTTGCTTATGTCTGGGCAGTATAAAGGATCACTGGTATCCGTTTTTGAATTTGGTCTTCGACCCAATCGTGAAGTAATTACTCCACTTCATGGATAAACCCGGTACGTTGCTTCGTAATAATGTTAGAACGCATGGGAGCCGAACCTTTCACGGCTTCACAGATCCTTTCTTTGTCCTTAAGAATCGTCGACACATTTGAATAAGATAAGTTTATCTCGTGTGCGATCACATTAACTTTGTTTCCTCCTTCATACTTTTTAATAACCATCATTTTGGTGTCTAAATCAATTGCCTTTCTTTCTTTCTTGTCAGGTTAGGAGTAGGCAGAGATAGTTTCTTATGGAAGACACCGTGCGGTGTTTTGAAAGAAATTTTAGAAGACACGGATATAACTCGACTGTATTGTAACGGGTTACTACTGCATCTGGGTGGCTTTGCGGAAACTCGGACATAGACAACACACTCGATATATGAGCTGAAATTTATATTGCATATTTAGTATACAACCAATTTTATTGGGAAAACGGTAACTTTCGTATTTACAAATCACAATGTATACACTCACGCGCGTATTCAAACAATTTTGTTAAATTCAACAGGGAAGGTCCGTCTAATTTTATTGCATTTTTCCAATTTTCGAATATGACGTACATAAAATTAAACATTTTGGATAAACTATCCAAAGTTCATGTTTTGTTCTACTTTGGTCAAATACTTTCGGCCGTCTCATTCATTATCAAGAACTGAGTGTTGTCAGCGTGATAGGCAGGATTTCGTTAGTGATATCCTGACATTTTTGCAATGTGGGAACGTCAGGTATAACGGTTAAAGTGAGCTGGATCGCAAAAGGAACATATCAAATTTTTGTACCAATTTTAAATATTTTTACGCATGTTTCAAGGCGTCTTCAGATACATTATTTCCCCACAGAAATGGGGAAATAATGTATCTGAAGAAAAAAATCCTGGCACGGTTCATCATATTTTTTATAACTGCTATTTTATTTATTCAATTTTGGAAGTCCGAAGACACTGTTTATAGTGTGCAGAAGTAAAATTATGACAGCGCCAATTCGTCGAGGAAAGAAATACTATTATTAATATTGAGTTCATAAGTAAAATGTAGAATGAAATTATTCGCAAAGTTTTATGTTACTTTTTTTCTTTCGTGTAGGTTTTCCATTAGTATTAAAATGCCATCTATATATGGAATATATATATATATATATATATATATATATATATATATATATATATATATATATATATATATATATATATATATATGAAAAGCTTGGAGAAATTATACAAAAATTGAATGGATTACGTAGAATGTAGATAAAATAGGGCTGAGAGGTGAAACCATACTTACGCCATATCTGTATAAATCTTACCATAATGACCGTGATAAGGTACTAGCGTTGTACAAGATAAAGGTTTACGTTGAATTGTTATTGTCTTATATATTATTAATATATATGGGCAAAGGGATTATAAACATTTCCTATTTTTCTATGTCTATAGCTCTATAAACCTGACGTACAAAAAATCACAACTTCTGCAGTACCTTAAAATAGAAGCATAGAAAGACACGAGGAAAAAAAATAATGAGAGAGAAAAAGGTAGAGAGGAATTGGAATTGATCCTCGGTTTCATGTCACATTCCCCAGAGGCTCGATCAAATGTAAATTAGAATTTCTTCGCACACATAAAAAATAGAACTAGAAAATACAGCGATCTTAATAATATACTGAGAGGAGTATATTTTTTCATAAGCAGATCATATTAAGTTCACACAAGCACTCTTTTTGTTTACACAGAGATAGTTGTTTTTTCTTTCTTTTAATAAAGATATTTTTCGAGAACTTTCAGCTGGTAGCTTGAATGCAATCTGCACAGGATCGAAAACGTTATGCAAGATGCAGTACAAAACAGATTTTTTAATGTTTCGCAATTTCAAACCCAAATACATAATAAATACAATAGTTGTGATTTTTATGTACTTGCTTCTTTAATTATGTCCGTTTTTATTGCAACAATAAAATTCTATACCGCTAACAAGATCTTTAAATCTGTCTATAGTTACTTTGACATGGACATTGTTGGTCTTTAAGGATGCCGTTATTAGGTTTATCAGAGTGCAGTATTCCGAGAAAAAAAATATTATTGTAATATTTATTAGGTAAGGATGGTAGAATCAGTTGGATAGCACTGAAATTACAAGAATATGTATTAATATTTGATACATTATCTTCTGGTGCGGTCCAGCATGCGTTAACCGTTACGCATAATGTCACTTTGTACTGTTTCAAATTCCATTTAAATTGCCAGCATGTATTCAACAAAACCTTGTCTACTACACTGATACTAATAATCAAGATAGTCGAAAGTACTTGATCAAAACAGAAAAAAAAACATGAAGTTCAGATCGTTTGTCCACAAATCTGATCCTGATGTACAACATCTTGAAAATAGCAAGAAAAACGATCTCCCGGTCTTTTGAATTTAACATATATTTTTTAGATTTTCAAACGGGTTAGTGCATATTTTATGTAAAATCATTGTTTACGATTTGTGTAGTTGTGTAAACTGCATCTGTATTACCAATAAAAAATTCTTATGATGGTCACACAAATACCACACATCTCTCACATATAGAAAATGAAATTTCTGTACATATTGGTCATTATATAACAAACAATCAAAGTAAAACTGTTAACATAAGGCATATATTAGTAGATAATATTAAAATACAGTATAACACTTACTGTAAAGAAAGATTTAAAATATTCGAAGCTACTATGAAAGTAATTCTATGACACTTTTAATGATGGAAACAGACGAATGTACTCTAGCGAAAAGGAACATAAATAAAATCAACTTTGGAGAATTTATTAAAAAGTTTGATCCGGATATGCAAGAACACAATCGAAAATTGAATAAATACATAAAAGAAACAAAAAACTTGATCCTGTAAGGTAATATTCTTAAAACTATAGCTCTTTTTGTTTGTGTGTGTGTGTGTGTGTGTGTGTGTGTGTGTGTGTGTGTGTGTGTGTGTGTGTGCATATATATATATGTGTGTGTGTGTGTATGTATGTACATGATAGTTGTCTGTGTGTACAGCAATTTTTATTTGCATATTTCAGTCAAAATCATGGGAATATTATTTTAAATAATTTATTTTTCGTTCAAAAATATTTTGAGACGCATTTGCAGAATATAAATATATTTCCAAACATTACTTCTCCATCTACTTTCAGACACTTGGGTCATCGTTTAGGAGTCTTTTATATGTCGTATCTCTTCAGGACATAGGCAATCAGGACATGTGATTAACTGCTAGGGTGGCTAGCTAGTTATAGTTGCAGACGCCCGCTTATATTTCTGTTTCATCAACACCCATAAAGACAATGTGTGGTCTATTCTGCATCTGTAATGAGCAAACCTTTCTTACAGTTTCTGAGTATGTGTAGAAAATCCGATAGAATGGCTAAATGAACATATCCAAATTCGTCTAATCCTCTTCATTTACAATATATATATATATATATATATATATATATATATATAAGTGAACATATAGGTCAACTAATAGAGGTGACAGTCTGTTTCATGCTAGATGCAATCGTCAGGCCTGACTTGCATCTAGCATGAAACAAACTGAAAATGATGCACACGCTCTATCTCTGATATTGAGCACTTTATCCCATAAATATAGCACATCTTAAGACTATATTCCTTCATATATATATATATATATATATATATATATATATATATATATATATATATACACACACACACACACACACACACACACACACACACACACACACACACACACACACACACACACATATATATATATATATATATATATATATATATATATATATATATATATATATATATATATATGTGTGTGTGCTCGCCTGGGATAGATATAAATGTTAGTCTGTGATAAACAGATGTATCTAGGCTGAAAACAGACAGGAGAATGAATGTATTGCTTTCCAGACTATAACCAGGAAAATACAGTTCTTTGCGCAGACAGACGTAAATGTACAGATTTAAATACGTGGACAACATTCACCTGTTATTAATACAGACGCATCTGCACATACATGAAAACGCTGAGAAAGACATGCATAGATACAAATGCAGGCGTGTTGTTAGCAAAATCTACGAGTAAATATTTTTGAGACATGACTGAAAGACACGATGGCAAACAGTGTAAGGTTATGTCCTATTTATTGGCATTAACTTGGAGATTTGCCCGAGGTTTCACTCTCTTGGTTTGGAGGCTCGAAAACAAGCCAGTCGATGATTTTACAATTCGAAACAGTTTAAATGTTTTCAGATTTTACTTACTTCAGTTAAGATGCGTTGATGATGTCGCGGATTTGTTTAAGACATCAGAGAAAACTTTCTAGACATTTGTCTCGAGTATCAAAGTAGATTATACATATACAAGATATTAAACCATCATTCTGGGTAATGCCTCGGAATGAGAAATCGGAAAGTCGAGTTCGAATTCCAGTCGAGTTCATTACACGTAAGTACCCTTCAGAAATGTATGACTACATCGCTTCCCCAAAGTTATGAATTACTTATCAGCACAGACTGTTACATCCGCCCCTACCAACATGCATTCTGCCAGCTCATTCCTCCCCATGGTAGGACACCACAATCTAACACCGGCCATACCTGTTGGGTCATCGGATTTAAACCAAGAATCAACCGCATCACCTACTGCAATAGTCAAGTCTAGTACATCAACAGCAAAGATGGCAAGATCTGGAGAAGGCCTATGTACAGCAAAGAACCTCCACATTTTGAAAATTAAAATAATTCTAAATAGATGTAAAACACAGTTCATTTTCTTCTTCTTGCGCCATAAACTTAGATAGATCATAGATAGGTGATCATAGATAGGTGATCATAGATAGATGATCATGTTTCTCTTGAACTTTCTAATTCTTTTTTACTCTAAGTAACCTTTGAGACCTGAACGTCCTTATTTATCTGTTTTGCCATCCATTCGCACAAAACTGTTAAACACATTCTTCCGGTTTTTCTTTCTTTATTTATTACCCTCCTTACTCATTATATGTCTCAGAAATGTCAGTTTTGATGTAAATATCAATTCCCTTGTAATATCCTTAAACATTGCTCGCATATTCTCTACAGTATTCTTTGCATTTGCCGGTAGTACAGAAAGAAATACAGCTTCTAATCGTTATTTGTGGAAAGATTGACCTGCATTTATTGCTATGTAGGAGATGAGTTTTTAACATTTTAGCACATTTCTCTTTTTTCTAAGGAAAACTTCATATCAATTAAAAATATTTTTGTCACTATTCCGATGTGGCTTTGGATTTCTGCGTTACTAATTCTGTCATATGTTACTCTCCCAATAGTTACATTCGTGTACATGATTTATTTTGACGTCCACAATATATAAATCAGTACTATTGAGACGCTTTGAACAATCATGCAAACTATCTTACATGTTTCATTTTTTGGTTACTTTTAGTAATTTATCTAAGAGTACTTTCAGTTTTATTCTGAGTTTGTTATTTACAATCACCTTCGTATCTTATATTGTTAAGATTATGCTCGTTAATAATCCATCTTGGGAGGTCTCTAGTTTTCTTAGAATTTTCTCGCTGTACAGGGTAAATAAATTCGGTAAGAAAACACATCCTCCATTTATTCCTCTTTCGATGTATCAACTGAAATCATTCGCATAATGTTTGTTTGTAGTATTTTAATTGTTTCATTTATCGAACATGCTTTCTTATACTTTACTTCATAGTAAAGGCGAAATTTGAGGAAGGGGATGTGAGGCTGGTGCTAATGAAGTCTACATACTTCATCCAGAACTCTGACAATCTATCAACATTCATTTACTCTGAAATGGTCAGTAGGTTGTGGCTTTTGTTTTACTGCGACGGGCACTTAAAAGAGTAGACATTAATTTGGTATGTTCTATACTTTTATAATAATTTAAGTAATTTTTAATAATTTTTACATCGAAAACAAAGAAGAGTCAGACAATGAAAGATATTATAAGATGAACACACTCCATCCGTATTTGTAAAGTTGTTGCTGATTCATCATAACACTTTCAGAAACAAAAAAATTAAAACAAAAAAAAAATGACCTAAACCTGAAACAGGAATTTACAGAAGAGACTAAAAATTATGTCTCACCAATGCATAGTTGAAACATATGCAAATTTAAATAAAAGACATTTTAACACAAAAGGTTTTTTTAAATACTCAGATCATTGGGTTTTTTTATCGTATTAAGTTTGACCATAATTTCACCTCAAAGAAAATAGTTTTAATTCAAAGTAACTGTATAGAAAATTAACTTTTTTTTGAGTCTCCTATGGTAAATTTACGTCGAGTATAATACGATGTAGCACTTTTCTAAAAAAAAATGACGGTTATTATGTGAAAGAGATAGAAAAAGACAAAAGCAGTAGAAAACGAGAGTCTGTGGTGCAATGTAAGTGCTTAATGTCGTTTTATGATTACTATTGTTGGAGATGCAATGATAATGTTGACATGAGAATTCATAGACAACATTATTTTTACGTAGGGGAGAGAATTTATAAGGCCCGGTATTTTTGATAATGATCAAAGTAGATGTTTTAAACTTATTGTAGTAGATGATAAATATTAGGCATTTGTTAGGATCATTGAATGATATATACCAGGTGAATCATGTTTTTAAATGCTCTTTCACGGATTCACCTGTCGAAACTTGTCTATGAATACTACTGCAATTGGGAGATTGCATCTCCAACACTAATAATCAAAAAAAAAAAAAAAATGAAAAAATTATATTGGGCACACATACACCACACCCTTTTGCAGACGGA
The DNA here is from genome assembly GCA_903632075.3 of Acanthosepion pharaonis. Lineage (NCBI taxonomy): Eukaryota > Metazoa > Mollusca > Cephalopoda > Sepiida > Sepiidae > Acanthosepion > Acanthosepion pharaonis. Next base: position 1,065,716 of record CAHIKZ030001107.1, on the reverse strand, counting down.
CGAATTAATTGTCGAAACACAGTGCAATCCGTGCACACATAATGAGCGACCAAAGTACAAATATAAACATAAGAGAAATATTAGTAGATAATACCAAAATTTTCGACAGCACACAATACAAGGAAAGAATCAAAATTCTAGAAGCTATTATTATACAAAATAAAGAGCATACAAGAATTAAATATCACTCACCACAAGAGAAGGTGTCTTGAAGTGTAAATGATATAATTAATAGGAGCACATGTTTTCAGTATTATAATAATAAAAAATAAAATAAAATAAAATAAAAAGGGACACAATAACTTTAAAACAATTAATAAATAAATCGCATTATTTTGTATGGTCTTGTTCCCAATAGCCGTTACACATGACGTCACACTAGATCATTTCAAACGCCTCGCTTCAGAAAGAATACAAGGATGTAACAAAGGGAATTTTATCCACAACACCGATTCATGATAATGGCTGTGAAGGTCCGACGTACTTGAACAAAAAAAAAAAAAGAAAAAAATCAACTTCGAAAAGTTTATCCACAATTTCGAGAACAATATTCAACAACTTAAACGAAAATAGGAAAAATAAATACAAACATATCTTACCGAGTTATTAAACATATGTTTGAATGAATACTTGTTGCCTATATATAGAGAGAGAGTTTTGGGTCAGAGTTGATAGATACATACATACAGACATACATACATGCATACACACACACA
>CAHIKZ030001107.1:960000-1060000 GCA_903632075.3 Acanthosepion pharaonis | reverse complement strand
CCAGACGGAGGCCTTATCAGACTTTACCACCGCTGTTGCTTTTGCTGTAGCTGTTGCTGCTGTGTGTGGTTGTGATGTCAGGTTCTTCCCGGCGCACACCTTCACTATGTACCCCGAGACTCCACACGACCAACAGTAGGATCGCCGACCTTCGACCACCACCAACATTTTTCTCTCCCTACACATTAATATGCTGGGGATGTTCGCAGAACTCTTACGTGTTAATGTTACTTCAAGGGCAATATCACCGGTAGCAATTCCCGCCTCATTACACTTGACACCTCCTCCACTTCTCCGTGCGAAAATGTTCCCATTGTATTTTCTGTTATATCTACGGGCACCCCATGAACTGTCACTTTTGTTCTTCGGGTGCCCATGTACTTAGTTTGAATCCGAAGACTTTTGTTATTAAAATAGTGCAAACCAACTGTTTGGCCTCTTTCTCGGTTACCAGCATGACGTCCCACAATGTATTTGTTAGTCGGGCCAATACTTTAGGCCTCATTTTTAAAATCTTTAATGTCTCTTCCATGGTTTCCCTGCTGACGCCAATTAATTTCCGACTTTTTACGTCGATCGGCAGCAGGGAAATTTACAGCAAACAGGGCCGATATCTTTTTTTTTTGGCCTGGTTTCTGACCAAGCCGACTTTTATGGGCTTCAACTTCTTTATCATGCACGGATTTTGATTGTGTCAAATCCGCCATGACAGTGCAGGCAAAATCACGACGCTAATACAATTTCTTTCACTCAAAATTCAATTTCACAAAACGAAAATAAAAAAAAAACGAAAAAGAATTAGAAAAAAAAGAGAAAACGGACTAGAGTCCGAGGGTAAATAAACAAAACAAAACGGAATTAACAAAATTCGTCTACCAACCACAAGTCAGACGAAAGAAATAAGTGAAAGACGCGGGGGTGGGGGGTTTAAACGCCAAAAACAGAATACACTAAAAATTAAAGTTTACAAATGCACAAAGAAAAGTAAGCTAAAAATTAACTGTAAAAAGTTTAAAAATAAAAGTATAAAGCGAAAATCTTAACGTATAATCCAAAATTTCCTCGGTTGGTGAGCTTTGGCTAAACCAAAATATAATACGCAGTCTAAGAAAACCAATCAACGCTGAAAAAATTCGATCTATATAGTAGATAGTATAGTGAATATATTTATTATTGTCTTTATACAATAATTGTGGCACATGGTCAAAGGGGAAGTTAGGAGTGGGTGGTTTTCGCTATCATAGACACAGTTAATCACGATCACGACACATTGATTCAATACGGTTGATTCATTTACCACAAGAACTCATCCATCACTATTCTAGCATTGTCAGAAACACCATTAGTCTCTCTCCAGAATACGGAGGGGGGCACATTATCGCATATGTATGCGAGATTGATGGGCACGAAAATATCAGGAGCGATACGAGCCGTCAACTCGCCGACATAGATTCAGAAATGGCGCAGCTGAGGACAATAGAAGACGTGTGAAACCGTTTCTTTTAATCCAAGGTCATACTGATGACAGTCGAGCAAATTTGCCCAACCACTTCTGAAGATACTCTCATTGGGAGATAGCACGTTCCGAATCAATTAACAGGTAAGCAAAAACTCAGGGTTATTGAAGTAATTCGCCGCTGGCTTCCAAGACCAGAAAGAGCGCAACTGGGCCAACGAAAAACCAAGCTGGTCACATAGAGAATCCTTCGCAATCCCGTCCACTAATTCACGAAACAAGACCTTTCGAGACCGTGAAAGGTCATTGGACTGAGGAAAGACCCTGAAAGCCGCTCGAAACTCGTTGAGGAAAGACAACAGTTTCCTAGACCTACGACGGCGCTTAGCAGAGGAAATGGGAGGAGTGATATATAGTAAGGCTAGGGAAGGACCCCTAACACTCCCCTCCAAAATCGAATCGTCTGTCAAAACGCGGTGTACCAAAGCCAGCATCCAGGCATGTCGATGACTCACCAAGTGTAGTAATCCTAACCACCACCACCATGACACCAACGCTGGACATACTCTTCTTTAGAGACATTCTGCTTGCGCCCTCCCCACAAGAGGGTGGACAACAAGCACTCAGTCACCTTTCCATGGTCCTTACAAAGAGGAAGTACGGTGGATGAAATGAAAGACGTAAGTGACACACGCCTCAGTTCTACCCTTCAAGAACCTCTTTCGGAGCCAAGTCCCGACCGACGCTCCGACTTTTGCCTGTACTTCTGACCAGTTTTTCTCCAGCAGGAGGTCGGGTCCAAGCCACGCTCCAAGAATGCGGACAGAATCGTTCGTTCAACTAAAGAGAACCGGAAGAGCGACCTTTCTTCCAGGAAGCAAACCGCAAGCAGGAAGACTTGTTGCGGTTAATCCTGGCCCACGTAACGTTCAAGCGCCTTCTGTACCACCTCAATGTTGCTGCGATACGACACAAAAATGAATGCGTCATCAGACCTCACCCTCAGTGCTAGCCGCTTCAGTCAACGAAAGCCGAGGAATGTCAGCCAAATATCTTCGAAACTCTTCGCCACTGAGATCAGGATCCTTCGTAAACAGAGTCTCGAAATGTCGCCGAAACGCTCACACATGTCAGTCGACCTCAGATTTCGTCTTCACTAGTTCCCGCTGCAATACTCTAATTAGCTGTTGCTGGAAGTCCAGTAAGGACAGATTGATAGTGTCCAGCCATTCTAGGCTTAGCAAATAATTCTATCCAGACACAGAGAAGTCTATACTTCGTATAGCCTAACCAGTGTAACGTGGGACAATCTAGCAAGTCTATTTCGGCCCTTCTCACTAACATTCTATCCAGATAGCTGGCTACCCGGGAAGACGGCAACTTACGTGCCCACATCCACATCAACCGCCCAGGTATCTATCGGCGAGTCGATTAGATTAAACAGTTTACGATCGCCCGATGACCTCCCACAAGATCCCCGCCCCCTGTCTACCTTGGAGTCCAAGAGGGCATTCCAGACTCCCAGTAAGACTAAGCGCGAAGAATCAACCAGAAACGACCTTAACTGCCGAAAAAAAACGAGACACGAGTTCTATGATCTTAAACGGCACTATTGTTTCGAATCCATGTGATTGCCCCTGCAGTCATTGGAAAATCTCGGGGATATTCAACAGGGTTCCCGTCTACTGAAGACGTTGTAATAAGTAGTCTTAGTAGCGCTTTCCTCTGGGATGATAAGTCTACTTGACATGAAATTCCCCCCTCGGATACTTCTTATGGGAAAAAGTATGCCGGGAAGTTCTGGACGTTGGGGTGTTGCTGGGTGTTGGATAGTTGGTAGGCGTTGGAGTGTTGGGAAGAGGAGTGCTGGGAGGAGTGGAATTATCTTCGGCTGCACTAATGTTGGTATGGGGGTATTGGGAGTAGAGGTGTAGTGAAATGGGAAAAGCGGTACGTTCAAGGGGGAATGAGAGGCTCCTTGGGGTAACTGACTCTTGCTTTTTGGCTGGCGAAGCCGGGGCAGATTAAGCCTGGGTTTTGTATGAGTCCTTTTTTTTTTTTTTAATTTTTCCTTCTTTTACTTCTTTCTCATCCTCTCTCACCCTTTTCAATGACGAGGTCCGAGGTGGGAATATCTCCACCATTTCGACATTTACTGTATGTAGGTCCTCCAGTCGCTCCTCCTGCTGCTGCATCAGCTGGTCCTCCTGTTACAGTTAGGGCTTCTTATTATGCCCTTTTAGATATTGCTGCTGCTGGGGAGTAGTAGCACCTTTTGACACTTTCTTCACCACTTCCATCCACTCTCCTGCTTTTTTGACACCTTTTGTTGATGTGTGCGCTTTTGTCTGCATTTCATCGTTGTTCTTGTTGTTTTTGGGTTGTGGTTGCGGTTCTGAATTTTTTCCCGGGCAAACACTGGGCAGATGACCCGAGGCTACACAAGCCCAATAGAGTGGTTGACGTCCTTCTACAATCACATAAACTGGTCTTCCTTCACCCATCAATGGGTTTGGCATTTCCATAAATTGCTTCCTGTTTAGAGTTATAAATATTTCTACGTTGCCTGTGGCTATTCTAGTTTTGCTTCTAATGGACGAAACCTCCGAGAACTCACCAAACTGAGAAGAGTGAAAGCCCACATGATCCTCCGATATAAATAAAGGAACTCTGTGTAGTGTAACCTTCGAAATTCTCGTTCCCAAGTATTCCGTTTGTAATCAGACAGTTTTGGTTGTCAGAATACAAACTGCTAGCGATTTAATTGCGTCTTCAGTGGCTAACAGGATGTCCCACATCGCATTACTCCGTCTTGGTAGGATTTTTGCTGAAATTTGGACGATTTTCAGGGCCTCCTCCACCATTTCTCTGTTAACTGCAATCAGTTTTCTAGTTTTAACATCAGTTGTCAGTAGGGAATTTGTACGGATGTTCACCGTTTCCATGAGAGACGGCACCCGTAACAACTCGTTTTCTTTAATGAACGATTCAAATTGGTCCTTATTTTTTTATAGTATTGTAGCCTTTTCTGTGGGGTCCTATCCGTTGCCCACGCCGAAGGGGTTGCTTCAGTGGTTTTTGCATTAGGAGATTGGGGCTCCGCCATGATGTTGCCGCAACCACGTCACCACACACAATCAAAAACAATGTAACAATATCCGGAAGTCAAACGACGAAGACAATTCACAACAATGACGATGGCAAACAAAATGTAACGCTTCCGCAGAATATCCGTTAGAAATATCTCCAACGAAACTTGAAATAAACTGACGTCCAGAGGATAGTATAGAGAAAATATTTATTTATTAAAAAAAAACAAAATTGTGGCATAAGGGGAAACGGGGAAAGGCTGGTTAACCACAATCACGACACATTCTTTCAATATAATATGCTCATTCATCACAGTTCCTGTCTAGCACCTCCCAATCCTACATGTACTGCACTACCACTTATTCACAAGGGACCTACAAAATCCCACATGCTGTAAGATTGATAATGTTCATAAAGTCTCTTACAGAAATATATACAAATTTCATATTTCATGAAGGGGCAGGTGTGATGAACCCGGAAATCAAACTCAAAATGTAAACCAAAAATAAAATTAAAAACAAAACAATTTTAGTAGGAACCATCCACCCCTCAAAATAATAAGAATGGACGCTGTATTCTGTCGATAGACAGAACCAAGAAACACACTCAATAATGGAATGGGAAGAATAAAAATAAATGAGGGAATGGGGAAAAATCAAAGGCTGGCCCTGTCGAGTGAAAATTGGGGACAAAGACAAACTGGGGAAGTTGGCCGTAGTCTATAACAAAAGCGAATGCTGGGAAACAAACCGGGAACAACATTTATTCACATTAACTAGGAAAACATGACAGTGTCTAACCGAACGATGGGAGGGTTCACAGGAAACCGCTTCGTTGTGTCAAGTGGACTTAAAAGCGAAAATCAATGGTAGCCCCATTAACATGAACCAGGCTCGCCTCTGTAAAATCTGTCGAAATCAAACACGTTCTATCAAATCCGATTTTTATCCCAGCTGATGCTTAAGGAAAACAACCAGATCCAGATGCGAATAACGTTCATCTCGCAAGATACCGTCCTAACGCGACGTCCACATCACCATTCTAGCCACGGCTAATAACGTAAAAACTCCATCCATTTTAAACCGGAGAACGGTGTCGACACATTGTGACACGAACTGCTTAGGAACGATATAATCCGTCAACTCGCCGACATAGTACCAGAATGGGCGCATCTGATGACAATGGTACAAGACATGCGAAGCAGTTTCTTCTAAGCCATGATTACACAGATGGCAGTCTGGCAAATCTGCCTCGCCCCACCTGAAGAGTACGTCATTGAGAGGTAGCACGTTCCGAATCAATCGCCACATAAGCGAAAACTTAGAGTTGCTGAGATAATTAGCCGCTGGCACCCAAGACCAAAAAGAGCGCAAATCTGATGCCGGCGAGTCGAGCCGGTCACACAGAGGATCCCACTTCGCAACCCACTCCACTAATTCATGGTACAAATCTCTGAGGCCGAGTAAGGTCACTGGACCGATGAATGACATTCAAGGCCGACTGACACACTGAAACTCAACTCCGACGGCGCTTACCCAAGAAATGGGAGGCGTGATGGGCGTCATTAACAAAAATGGGAGGCATGATAGGCGTCATTAACGAAACCGAGCCCTGCGGCGTAGGAAAGCCAAACTTGAGGCATGGGGATGACTCGACAGGTGTGGCAATCCCAGTCCCCCATGTCACGGACGCTGGTAACAGGCTTCTTACGGACCCAATGTTTGCGACTAGCCCACAAGCTTGATCGCCTCCATACAGGGCCAGCAATAAGGAAGTACAGCCAAGCGGTAAATGATGAGGGAAAGACGTAAGTGGCCTCAACCTTACCCTTTAAAGACAGCCTCCTTCTGAGCCAAGTCCGGACCGACGCTCCGACCTTGCCTGTACTTCTAACCAATTCTTTTTCAGCTGAAGTCCGGGCCGAACCACACTCCAAGAATGCGGATGGGTCCATCAATTCAACCAAAGGGCTGCGGAAGCGCGACCTCCATCCAGGCATCTAGCCGCAAGTCGGCAGACTTGTTACGGTTAATATTGGCCCCTGTCACGTTCTCGTACCATTCAAGTGCCTTCTGTACCACCTTAATGTGGCTGCAGCACGACACGAAAATGGATACGTCATCGGCGTACGCAGAAAACCTAGCTGGAGCTCCACAAGGGAAAAGTGCCATTCCGTGTAGGACCGGACTGCAAGCCCTGTACTTCAGCCGACGAAGGAAGGGATCCAACATATAAGCATAAAGTAAGGGCGACAACGGACAACCCTGTTGGACAGACCGAGACAGCGCAAAAGCGCTCGACCGCTTTCCGGTTACCTGTACCACAGAATGGGGGCAGGAGGCGATGTAGAAGTCGGGTTCGAATTCGTCGGCCTGCAGGACAGCTACCAAGTACTAATGGTCTACCCTGTCAAAAGCCTTGGACTGATCGAAATTGATCAGCGCAGCTCGCTTGTCGTCTTTTACACCCTCTATGATCGTGCGGATCAGAAACAGGTTGTTTTGAGTTGTTCGACCCCTCATAGCACTTGTCTGCTCATCGACAACTGACTGCTACCTCTGTGTTAGCAGAGTTAAAGATTTTTCCCAACACCCTTACTTTTTTCAACAGTGTGATATCATCCCTGGAAATCCGCTTGGGCATAGAACCCTACTGAAACAAGTTATTGAACTCTACTGTCAAAATCGGGACAAAGATCTGCGAGATAGTCAAGTACATTTCGTAGAGCAGACCATCAAGTCCCGGAGACTTGCCTCTGCTAACCTTCAACAACCTTGAAAAAGTCAGTAATTTTACCCTCACAGCTAGTCGCTTCAGTTTGCGAAAGCCGAGGAAAGTCAGCAAAATAACTGCGAAACTCTTCGCTGCTGAGACCAGGCTCCTTGGTAAAACTCTCGAAATGCCGCCGAAACGCCTCGCATGGTCGACCTCAGATAACGCATCTCTGGAGTAATGAGCTCGCGAATGTATCGATCGGAACCTCGACGGATCTCTTCCTTGCGCAATTCTGTGCCCATGATCATGGCTTCGTTAGACATCTTGTTTAACCTTTGTATAACTACCTGACCCTGGTAGCACTTGCTAGCCATGCGCTGGTGGGCCGGACTATCTACGGCTATCTCTAAGGAAACCACACACTAGCCACCGCCCGAACAGACTATCCTATAGAAACTTCACCTTTTAAGCCTTATCCGGAGCGAGTCGTGTGTTAAATTCAGTGGTGAAAGACCAAATTCTATCCTTAAGCCTCTTCCATCACTTATTCCCAATAACCGCCCCCACTAATCCCAGCTGCACTAATCTAGTCAGCTGTTGCTGAAAGTCCCGCCTGTCCAGTAAAGAGAGATTTAACTTCCAGTCTCCATCAATTCTAGGCCTATTACCTAACACCATCTGGGCACAGTCAAGTCTAGGATCCGAATAGTCTAATTGGTGGAACGTGGGACAGCCTAGTAGATCTAGGTCGATCCTTCTCACTAACATTTTGTCCAGGTAGCTGGCTACCTGGAGAGACGGTCAATTACGAGCTCATGTCCACATTTGCCGCCTCAGATGAACAACCCGGTATCTATCAACGAACCCAAAATTGCCGATCTGATCAAGCAAGCTACGATCGCTCGATGACCTTCTGTCTATCTTGGGGATCAGGATGACATTCCAGTCGCCCATCAAGTCTAAGCGCGACGAATCGACCAAGAACGGACCTAACTGACGGAAAAAGTCGACACGCTCCTCCTAGTTGTTGGGCGCATAAACCGCAGTGAGGTGGCCCCATAGTTTGAGATCCCTCCTTGTGTTGCGTGCCCAGGACATTACTCCGTGGCCTTCAGAAAATTCCGAGGGTCTACCACAGACTTCCAGTCTACGGAGGTAATTTCAAAAAGTGGCCGTAAAAGTGTTTTTCTTTGGGACGAAAGGTCTCGTTCCAGGGCCTGCCTTTCTACTTGACAGGACTTTGTCCCTCTGGGATACTGTTTTTTCTTTTTTGGGGAAGATATGTTGGGAGAAGGGATGTTGGATGGAAGAGTGTTGGAAGGAGGGGTGTTGAAAGGACGAATGGAGGTGTTATCCGATGCAGGAATGTTGTCAGAGGATGTGACGGATGGAGGGGTCTTGGGAAGTGGGTACTGCGAGGCTTTAAAAGGGGAACAAGGGAGTCCCCTTGTGATATTTTGTTGATTTCTTTGTTGGCGAAGTCGGGACGAATTGGGATTTTGGTTTCTTCATAGCCTTATTCACCCTATTTCTTCCAACTCGTTTGTCTTTCTTCGTGCTTTTCTTTCATTCGTTTTCTTCCCTCACTCTTTTAAAGGATGAGGACCGAGGTGGGTGCATCAATACCATTTCCACCTCTTGCTGCTCCTCATGTAATACCTCATGTTGCTGTCTCTGTTGGCTCTCCTCTTATAGTTGGGACTTCTTAACCTTTTACTGCAGTTGCTACTGGCCGCTTTTGGATTCTTTTGACTCTACCTTGTGTGTAGGGGTGGCCACTTTTGAAACCTTTTTCCTTCTCTCCACTCTACTTGACCTTTGAAAACTTTCCAGGGCATGCATTGGAAAGATGCTCCAAAAAGAGTTGCCGTCCTTCAACCACGGCATATATAGTAGAACCTCGACTCTTCAGCATATACGGAATTTCCATAAAGTTTTTCCGGGTAACAGTTACCTAGACCTCCATTTCCCCCGTGGATATCCTTGTTTTGCTTTTCACGGACGAGACTTGCTACTTTGATATGTACAGTGGGACTCTATGCAGAGTGACTTTGGTCTTTCTGGTTCCTAAGTACTCGATCTGGAGCCTTATTCTTTTGATTAAGAGTATTCCACCAACCGCCAGACTCGTTTATGCGTCCTCTGTGTCCAGCAAGATGTCCCACGTTGTGTTGCTTCTTCTTGCCAACATTTGCGTTTCAATTTAGAGGGTTTTCAGGGCCTCCTCCATAATTTCTCTGTTCTTTCTAATAAATTTCCGTGTCTTAATATCTGTTGTCACGAGGGGAAATAATTCTCGTGTTCACCGTTTCCATAAATTCATGCACCGGTAACAGTTCATTTCCCTCGATAAAACTTCCATATTTATCCTTTAGTCCCTTATAATAATCGGGTCCTTTTGGTCGAGGCCTATCCTTTGACCACGCCGAAAGGACTGCTTCAGTGGGTGTACCATCAGAATTTTGCGACTCCGCCATAATGTTGGCGTTCCCACGACACAGGTTGGAAAAACCGCTTAAAAGTAAAAACAAATTGACAAAACGAAGTCACTGAATACTACAAATACAACAATGAAAGACAAAACTCACACTTAGTTAGTTTTTAACTATGTAGCTTTGTGCAAAATGTATATATAACTATATCTGTATGTATGTATGCGTATGTATGCGTGTGTGTGTATGTGTGTGTGTGTGTGTGTGTGTGTGCATGCATATATGAAAATGATAAGAAATAACAGTAAGATATATAATCTGGTGTTCTTAGCAATTATTTTTATTTAAAAACAGTGGTCGATACAAAATATTTAGAGCAAAATATTATAATTATTTTCTTTTTAAAATGATTTCACCGCGGCACAGAAGACTTCCATGTTTTAAAACTGAAATTAAATTTATAAATTTCATTATTCAAATGAAACTTAAAATAGAGTGTCGTTTCATTGTCAAGCGATGATATGGATAGACTTTTAAAAAAATCTACTTAAGCGTATACAATATTAATATTATCAGTTGTTAAGGTTAAAGAAAATCTATTTTAATTTAGGAGTGAATGTGTTTTAATTTCCCTTAACAGCATATGTATCCAATATATGTTGCTTACAAAGTCAGGTCAAGTTTAGGTGGTGTGGGGTGTCTGTTAACAAACGTATACCTCCGTTCTTAAGTGAGTCGTCTGAGTTTCCATTGAAAAAATTAGGCATTTTCATTCAGCCGCTTAATTCATATTTTTATACACAAAAATATTCTAAAAGGGCCATTTAAATATGCGAGAGACATATTATTAATACTTAAATTTTATTAAGTGGATTTTATTCTAGTAGATTTAAAGTACCATTCGACCTTCTAATAAGTATATGGTATTTTTACAAATAAATATATTAGAATTTTAAAGATCAAATATAAAAATGTATGTTTCACCTCTATTCTTTATTATTTTATTTTATTTTTCAAAATTAATTAAAAAAGTATTGACAGTGCCTACAAAAATCGTTATTTCATTTCTTTGATTTAGTAGATTTTTATTTTTCATAAACTTAATAATGTATAATTTTTCATGTATGCACAAAGGACATACGTCGTTTAATGACCTACAAGCTTTAGCTTTTTCTTATTAATTTCTATTTTACTATATATATATATATATATATATATATATATATATATATATAAATAAAAGAAATATAATGTAGTGGTTCAAACGAGAGAAAAGTATGTATATTAAAAAGAATATATTAAATATAAAAAAAAAATATTATGCTTTGTTTTACAAATCAAAGCATAATATTTTTTCTAAATAAATCCACATTACAACCAAAAACGTTTGCGGCACCTCTCTTCTCTTCTTTTTTTATATATATATATATATATATATATATATATATATATATATATATATATATATATATCCTGTATGGCGTTCACGATTCTGACCCATAAAGATGTGTGGTGAGAATGCTCGATAGACACTGATTTTGGTTTCAGTGAAATCCCACAAACATCCCATAGGCGATGCTTAAGCTTCCCAAAGGCATTTGTTACATTTGATCGTCATCCAAAGAGGCATTTGAATTGACTTTGCTCCCTAAGTACGAAAATGATTTTACATACTTTAGGTTGTTGTTGCCATCAGTAATGGGAACGATTGGAAATGTATGGTCAGGTTGCTTTTGTTTTGCACTCTTGATCTGCTTAGGTGTAGGCCTTGGTTGTTGGACAAATTGGCGAGTGCTTGATCTTCTTTGATTGAGGTGACCACGATCACAGCGTTATCAGCAAGCAAAGGATAACCAATAATACTTGCTCGTCAGCGATTTTCTTTTAAAACGTTAATCGTTGAAGAGGCCGCCTCTTTTGCGTAATTCAAATTTCCCACCTATGTTAAAATCACTAAAGGTATGGTATAGCGTGACCTAAAAGTACGGGAGCCATGACACAGACTTGTTTTGTGCCATTTGTTACATCAAAGACTTCTGAAAACTCTCCAATAGATAGAACAAATACTTTTATTCCTTCGTGAAACAAGACATTTAGCTTACTTTCAGGTATGCCAAGCTTTTAGACTACTTACCAGAGGACACCGCTGTTTACAGTGTCAAACGCTTTGGTCAGATCGATAAACACAGTGGTTCTTCTCGCGAACTTCAGGAACCTGAAAAAGTGAAAAATCATATCAAGCGTTCCATGACCTGAACGAAAGCCACAGGATATTTGATTATTCTGTTGAGAATAACACGCGCGAGAATTTTGCCATCGATACTGAGAAGTGAAATGCCACGGGATACAACCTTTTTGCCTTTGTTCTTGAACAGATGTTTTAAGCAAGCATCTTTGTAATCCTGTCGTACAGAAGCAACATTCCATATGGCTTTAAAAATCTCAAGGAGTTTTTTAAGCAGCGTCTTCCCACCATATTTTTTAAAAATTCGGGGGGAATAGCATCTTTTCCAGGGGCTATGTTCGAGGACAGTTGTTTGATAGAATCCTGAATTTCCTTTAGGCATAGTTCAAGAGACAACAGGAATTTCTGTTCGTTGATGAATTGATGTCAGAGGTGAAATTAAGGACACTTTCAAAGTGTTCTTTCCCTCGTGATATAATTTCCTTCTTTCATCTTTTCATTTCCTATTGTACACCTTTTAAACGCCTTCATAGAATGATTTGGAATCTTTTATGTCAGCTTCTGCCTGCCTTTCCACAGCCTTAGTAGACCACCTGGATTCTTTCATTTTTCTGAGATCATTTTGCACTTCCAACATACACTGTTTATATATTCTCACTTTTGGTGGACAATATTTGTTGTTTATGAATACTTTGTGCGAATCGTGCTTCTTCTCGATTAGACGTCTAACATGAGCATCATTTACATCGAACCAGTCCTAATGGTTCCTTATGGGAAATCCTAGAACTTGGAGGGAGATGGAATAAATGGCATCAATGAGAGATTTCCAGGAAGATTCAATATCTTCTGAGATTACAATTAAATCAAGCCTCGAATCCCGTGTGTCAGAGAGTTCTTTCTTCCTGACATCAGAATTCAGAGGTGAGACGTTGATTCGTTTATAAAGTAGAGGTTTCTTGAATACGAGTCGAAAGGATTCTTTGCTGCGTAGGAGAGCATGGTCTGAAAGGTAGCAAGTAGATTTCTCCTCTTTTGGCATAAATTTTCGATACCTAAGTTTAAAAATTCTTGCAGAAATCAAATAATTGTCGGATTTTAATGAAACTTTCAGGACTTATTCACAAATGAATGAAATTATTTTCGAAATTTTTTTTGTAGAAAATCTTCTTAAAAAAAATTTTTTTTTAACATGTTTCCACCCACTTCAATATTTTCATGAAATTTCGAGAAATTAAATCTTCAAGCGCGGGATTTGTTTTATTAGTTATAAACAGGACTCTTTGTAGAAAGTAAATCACCAGTTCTTTTTTGTAAAACAGTACCCCATATCATAGAAAATTTGCTCTGAATTATAAAAAAAATGTAAAAAACTATGACATTAATTAATAAGAAAAGCTTTCACCTGTTTTTATAAATACGTTATACTAAGGACATTATTTTGTGAAGAAATAATTTTTTTTCGATGAATAATGTATTTTTTACAAATTTAAAAAAATTTTCATTAACTTCTTAATAATTCAAAAATCATTTAAAATTCTTTATTGCTTTCAAGCACGTAATGCAATGATAACGTTAATGAAAAAGTAAATTTACGAATCGAAATTTGAAAAGCACATAACAGTCGTTAGACCCGAAATATTTTTAAAATAATTTTTAAAAAATTTATTGAAAAAAAACGTTCATAATTTCTACGTATGGAAATGTATACATGACATAAACCTTAAAAAATTTTAAACAATTATCTAATTAATAAAAAACTTTAAATAATTACCTAATTAAGAAAGTATGAAATAAAAATAGATATTACATAACTGCTGAATAAAAATGTTAATATTTAAAAAGTACTAGTTGAAAACGAAAAACCGCGTTCGCTTACTTTGCATAAATTGTCAATTTTGATCATCCATAGTAATCTGTCACCACCTTGTCGCAATCGAGCGTTTTAAATTCATGATATGCTGCTTTTTTACGTGACCTAATGGAGGAACCTAGTAGCAAGTATTGTGGAAAGAGCGGGTGATATTGAAGTCTTTCGTGTCACGTTTCTTGGTAATAATGTAATCAATCATATTCTAGTTTTTGGATCAGGGATGCATCCAAGTCGTTTTGTGATGATTGGTCTGCTGATAACGTGTGTTGGTGATGGTGAGATCGAATTCTTGGTAGAGAAAAAGAAGTCGTAGCCCATTAGAATTCATACTCCCGCCGCCTTGAGTGCCAAGGACACCAGGCCTTGTCTGATGGTCAGCACTAACCTGTGCATTAAAATCTCCCAAAATGACAAGTTTGTCTCTATGTGAAACTCTGGAAATGACTGAACGTAGTTGATCATAAAAGTCATCAATTTCCGACACAGGAGTGTTCATGGTTGGGGCATAACAGTTCACAAGAGTGACAGAAGAATTGTTGTCGAGTTCTAAGACTAGAGTCATAATACGATCATTTATTCCTTTCGGAAGAGATGACAGGGATTTACCAATGGCAAAGCCTACACTTGATTGCCAGTCCTGAAATAGGTATATCTCTAATTCCTCAAGTTGAGAGGTGCCTGCAAAACAAGTCTCACTGAGTGCAGCAATGTCAATATTGTACATGCTTAATGCATCAGCGATGACGGCTGTTTTACGCTCTGGAGAAGAATCGTTGTCTTGGAGGCTTCTTACATTCCAAGACCCGAGATTAACACGTTTACGAGTTTTATTTCTACTAAATCGATTATTGCGATTGCGTTATTAGATAACTAGACAACTGCAGCGGGCTGCCAAGTTGATTAAGAGCAATCAATGTTTAGGGCACCTTTTCTGCCCCCCCCCCCCGGATTAGGGAAAGCAGTGCTATGTCTAAAAATAACTGCTTTTTCACCATCGGAGGACACGAACAGCACAACTGGTTAAAATTTTGTGCAAGAACGGCCATCACCCGATGATCACTATTGTGGAAGCGCCAGCTAAAGACATCCAGTACTATCCTTAAATCTCTCTCCAGTGGACTTGTTGCTCAGTTGGAATAACAAAGAAGCAACGCAGAACTGAACTGCGGACTATCCACGCAGAAGATTTCTTCAGAGTGGTGAAGGCTTGTGTAGAACCAGCCACACTTATATGTGTGTGTGTGTATGTGTGTGCGTGAGTGTATAAGACTGCAGAAAGTGTCCATAGTTTCTACTTCTAGTGGGATCGGCTATTCTATGGTCAGCTTGTCCCCAGGAACAGAAGTTAGGTATTGTCGGACAAGAATAAGAAAACATACACACACACACACACACACACACACACACATATATATATATATATATATATATATATATATATATATATATATATATATATATATATATATATATATCGTATTTTAAAGGGAAGTCCTGTTTTAATCATCCATCATTCTTATATTTTTCTTTGTTTATTATATTATAATATTTGTTATGTGATTATTCATTTACAGTATTCAACATACATATTTTTATAATCTTTTGAACATATTTGATTACCTTTAAGATAAATCGTCGTATAAAACGATTTTTCTTTTTTTCTTTTCTTTCTTTTTTTATTTGAAAATAATTGTTGTTTAGCAAGTGTAATTTATTAAGTATGTGTCGCTAAGAGTTATATATATTAAGAACATTGCATTGCATTTGTTAAATTAATTAAATAGTGGCATGAATAATTCTAATCTATTTATATTTAAGGGTAACATTTATTTCTCTGTTGTTTTTACGGAATTGTTTTTCGAAATTAGAGGAAAGCATTTTTGTAATGTTTATTTTCACCGATTTCTTTATCTATTATTATTTATATTCAAAGATTCTTTTAATAACATTTGGTATGAATTTTATTCCATTACATTTTCTTATTTATTAATTGTGAAGTAACGTACTTTCAATTATGTTAAAAAGCGTTCCGATTTATAACGTTATTTTGTTTTTTTTTACTACTAGTCAGTTTGTTTTATTATTTATTTTAAAAACAACAACAACGACAATAATAATAATAATAATAAATTATTCTCATATATTTGATAATAATTTTATACTTTTTTATTATTATTACTTTAAATATATAACAGTTCATTTGATGGACTGTTTACTTCGACATCCAATGTAAAATATATAAAATATATATGTTTTTATATATATATATATATATATATATATATATATATGTGTGTGTGTGTGTGTGTGTGTGTGTGTGTGTGTGTGTGTGTGTGTGTATCCAGCATCTGCAGCACATCAACTCCCCAAGGGATTGTTACCTGCAACAAACCCTGATCTCTCAGCTGTGTCAATTCCAAACTCTTATATTTACGTTTCTGTGACAAATGTGAGAAGGAGAATTATGTGGGAGAAACCGGAACAGTGTCCCGTTTACGATTCAATAACCACAAGGAAAAACACCAGGGATCACCACAATAATTTCGGTCTCTGTACACTACAACCAACCTGGTCAAAGCACCGACGATGTCGGGTGCATGCATTTAGCGTCTTGGTTCCTTAACCAGGAGGACATACGCAGATTGGAGTTGAAGTATATCCTAAAAGTAAATTCCCAGATAGAGGGAGTGAAAAGAGATTTGGGCTTAATCAGAGAGTACAATTTCCACAAGGAAACTCTTTACCAGCAACACCGCCCCTCTGATGAGTAAGCCTTCGACCCACATTTTAACTTTAAATTTTATCAGCTACCACCCAACCTACCTACTATATTTTTATGTTCTACCACCTATGATTTCCCTCATGACGCATTATTCAGTAATGGAAGTATTGCCCTGTACACTGATGGCTACTTTCGAATCACCCTCTTTTATACAATCATTGATTCTTTCTCTATGGCTTCTTTACATATAAGCTTACATAAGGAGTTGGGAAGGTTAGTGTAGATACATATTAATCTTGTACATATATTTATATCTTTACGCGTATTAAGATTCATATGTTTATGTGTTGTACCTCCGTTTTTGTTACCAACAGATTTCCAAAATTTTATCCATGTTTTTTGTTCGTTCACTTTTCTTTTCGTTTTATTTAATAGTATTTTATTATTATATATTCCACTTTTTTCCTCCTCATTTTTTCATCACATCATATTCTAACCACACCCTGTCTTTCTACTCTTCAAAACTTGGTCCAACAATTTTTGCTACAACTTGCGACACGCGAGACGTTTTTCACCCTCCCCAATATATAACTCGCTTCATCTATTTTTACAATCTCCCTCCCCTCACGACACACAATAGTAATAACAGACGTACCTATTGCTTTTAGACCGATCAAAATTTTAAATTTAAGCTCATTTTCAAAATATTTTCGCACATCGAAGAATCAGGCTGAGATCGGGTTTTTGCTAACAAAACGATTTCCACTGGAAAACACCTCATCTACAAAAAACATATGACGGTGAGTATTTCGGAAATTAAAAATTTCTTTCTGTGCTTCATTTCTGTCATACGGTTAATAATTAATATTTAATAAATGATTATCATACTGATTTTGGTAAAAAAAAAAAAAAGTGTGTAAACTTGTAGGGTTTCTTTTTTGTCGTGAGAAAAGGCTTTATTTGGTTAAGACAGGTTACTTAAGCCTTATTTTTTGTTTTAAAACCAAAATTAAATTCTTAAATTTACTTTATTACGCAGGTTTAACTATTCTGGATAGCGGGCCGTCTAGCATTCCTGAAAAATTGCCCAGTTTAATAAACTTAAATTTTATTGTCCGAAAAATTATCCCGCCTATTTGTGGTATTTTGTGGTACGAAGTGAGTACTGGGTATGCTAGACAAATCTGACATTGTGCAGCTATGTTATTTTTTTGTTTATATACGCATGTTTTCACTTCCAAACCGTTTGTAAAGATGTTCTGCATCTCCATCAGTCTGGTTCAGTGGTTTATAATTATAAATATCAGTGTGACGCTGAGTATATTTGCAGAATTAATCAAACTTTGAGACTAAAATCGATCAGCAAGTACCAGCTAAAATCCATCGAGGAAAGTATGGAAATTTGCATACGCTTTTTATATTCTCCGTTCTGCAATTGCAGAACACTTAATTAATCCGAAGCTTGAACCAAAATTTTAAAAGTAATCAGTAGAGCTCATTACCAATTGATAACTAAGACCATTTACATTATTGTCTAAGTAACCATTCCTCTGTAAACAAAATAAATGGCTTCTGGATTTAAATTTAATATTTTATTCGTAATATTTTCTCTCTCGTTTTTAGTCGTTGCCTACATGTTTATATCTTTTTTCCCCGTTGGTTTTGAAAAGCTCATTTTTATTGCTTCTTTAGATGTTTCAATCCAGTATTTTACAGTGAGTATTTTTTCCTTATACTTCCTTCTCTGTCTGATATATTTTCGATATATTTTCTATATATTTATAAATTTAAAATGATAGTTTTTAAAATCTGGATAAACAGAGTTGCAGCAGAAATCAGATAATCGATTTTAATTTGAATCCTGACTGATTTTTATGCTAACTTCATACTAAGGCACTTAGGAAATGTTTAAAGCCATTTCTTTCTGCCGAAACAGCTTGGAATACGTCTTGGTATTGACATGACACAATACTTTAAGATTTGGTTAAGACAGGTTTCTTGAGCTCTAATTTTTTATTCTAAAACCAAAATTAAATTATGAAATTTAGTTTATTACGCAGGTTTAACTATTCTGGATAGTGGGCCGTCTAGCATTCCTGCAAAAATTGCCCAATATAATAAACTTGTCAGAAATATTGATGAAAGAGAATTTGAAGAATCTACTTTCAAATTTCTCGCTACAAAGTGTTAATATTGTCAAACTAAATGAAGTCCAGTTGCATAGTCACACCTATACATAAGCCTAAACACATGTTTGCAAATATATGCGCGCTTTTCATAAAACTTAAGCTGAAAGTATTGCTCTTGATTTTGTATTTTGGTGTACTTTTGCCACTTCAAACAAACGTTAAATCATAAGTTTAAGATTTGTAATATAAAGGGAAAATATTAGCATCTGGGAAATAAAATTATACAATAAAAAAATAGTTCATGGAGAGATTTTGTAATGCATTTTAATGGTTCTGTAAAGTTTTAACCTACAATACGTGGAGAGTTTATCAAAATATTTTGATACGATCATTGGCTACACTACTCATAAATTTGACAAAAAGTTATTTACTAACGTCCCGTGTAAAACTTGATATTATATTTCAGTGAATTTGCCGCCATGAAAAATGCATATTTTCTATCCTTAGTACAGGCAATTTATATTTTTGTTATCATTTTTTTTATTTCTATTTCTGTCAAATTTGCCTCTGCACATAGTGAAATTAACGAGACGGATTAAAAATAAACTGAATTAAACATTTCTACAAATTTCTACAAATCCATTTCTGACCTTATAGAAAAATGACTTGTGTTCTCGTATTATATTATTATTTTGAAATAAACGTATTGATTACAAAATCATTGAGTGGGCTTTGGTGTGGCGTCACATATTTCGAAGTGCTATTTAAGAAATCTTGGGAAGTAAATCTCCATTTGGCAGAGAAAGTTAAAACGAACGTGTTCATATATAACAATATTCTATCTCTCAGACATATATCTTCGCATCTCTTTCATTTCACATCTCCTGTTAAACAATAAATCGAAATTTGATTGGCCCAAATACCACTGAAAGCAGGAATACATCCAGGCGTGTGCTTTTGAATGCCGGTGAAGGCGACAAATGGATTGATATTTGAGTGGATCAAGAAGAAAGAAAATATACATTGAAGAAACGAAATTTTTTTTCGTATTTTTTAGCCAATGAATTTGGCGGCTGCTTTTAACATTTGTTTTATTTTTATTTAATTTTTCTTAATAGAATGCCTGGGGAGCTTAGCTAGATTAGTCTGTTAAAGTATTTGTTAAGAAACGAATATATTTTAAATTTGAAAAACAATAAAAAAAATGAAATATTTACGTGTGTTCTTGAACCAATACACTGAACTGTAAAATATAGATAGAAGGATATAAAGATATGAACACAGATCAATCTAGAGAGCTTAGCTTGCTTGTTGGCTGAAGGAAAATGCTTATTTCTTAACAACATCGATTTTAAGATTCAGCATCAAGGGCGTATTTGAAGTGCTGGGAAAACTTTATCTATTTGGAAAAGATGTTAGAATAATCCATAACTTATACTGGGAGCAAACAGTCTGCTTACGGATAGAAAATAAATTGAGTAGCTATACAAAAATAGAAATGGGCGTGAGACAATTTTCGCATAACTGTAGGGGCTTTGTCAGGTAGGATGAAAAAATGCGTAATTACCACAACTATCTCGACTAACACTCAGAATTTGAGGACTAATTTGAAATGCAGGAATATGTGAATTCTGAAAATACATCAGCAGAGTATGAATGTTTGCGTGCGCTTGTGTGTGATGCAAGAATTGAACTGCTGGCCACTAACAAGGGCATTAATCATCCAGTGGCTGGTAGTAGTATATCAAGTCGCATATAAATTCCATATTGATATGGTGAGACACATCAGTCAAAGCACTGTTTAACATAGAATTTACTCCATAAGGTCTTTTCTTCATCAACAACAGTACTATTATTGTTAACACGGCCTACAATTACTGGACCAGAAAATATTGCTACTGGATTAAGGAATACTAGTACTTTGCTCAAATGAGTTGTGTTCTCAGATATTTTAGGCAGGTTCTCCAGGTGATGCATGGAGAAAACCGTATGAGAGTATTGATCCAGTCTGTCTGCTGGCAAGGGTTCGTGTTTGTAATAATTGTTTTATTCTGTTTGTATGGTAGAGAAAGTTTTTTTTTCACATGTTGTGACTCATATTTCTATATTTAATAAGCTTAGATTTGTACGTCACAAAATCAAACACTGAAACCCATTGCGAAGACAAATTCTCGAGTGGATGTTTAAAGAAATTGTTTTTATTTTCCCTGAAAAAATTTTGAAAACTTTTCAACTTCTTTTTGGTTTCTGAATGTTCTCTCACATATGAGATGTTGCAGTGACCGAAACAGTAGGAGTATGTAGAATATGAAAGACCTTCCATCCTAATGTTCTTAATTTTTTTAGTATGTTTTGCAGAATGTGCGTTTGCATTACCATATAGAAGAATAACACCTTTTACTCAAACAAGCATGACATAATGTTTAGTTTACCTGATCAAGTTCTTGGTAGTAAACGCTCTTAAATGTTTCATTGGATAGTAATGGACGACAACACTGGACAAGAGTCCTCTTTTGGTTTTGGCACTGCTCTGTTATTATCATTATTTTTCGATTTATGTTAACATGCATAATAAATGTTTGGCAGTCATGTTAAAAAAAAAACTGCTTCAGATAGCAAAAGGTCCCCGAGGTACTAATATTTCCTCTTTACACGTTTTCTTTATAATTAGACTCTAAAATGCAATTTCAATGACACATTATTGAACAGAGATGATAAACTGATTCTAGACGCAGTTTTCTACCATCAAGTCTTGGTTTTGCGTTGGTAGATTTGCTTATAATACACGACCGTATAATATGTAATTACTTTGAGAACACACTAGTAGAGATGAAAAGACTAAAATGAATAGAGATAAATGGAAAAATGAATTATAGATAGAGAGATAGATAATGTTTGTATTATTAGTGATTTTCTAGCAAAGTTTTTCATGGAAACCTCTTATCATACATCAACTTTGCACCGCTATCTTCCCTTAGCATATAGCGTTTAAGGCTGGAGGTTTTCGACAGCGTATCTGTACAAATAACAGATGTAAAAAAATACAATAAGATGTTTAGATGTTTTTCTAAGTGATATATAAAAAATACAATAAGTTCTTTAGATCGATATAATTTTTTCTAATAATCCCAATTGCACCAGAAATTACAGATGTTTTGCAGGGTCCCTATGAGTCTAGTGGCTGACAGCAGGAAAATGTGCCTGAAAAGTTATTTGAAAAAATGATCTTAGTAATGATATTCAAATATATATTTTACAATACTTCTCATCAGGATATTCATAAAAAGTTTGAAAATGTTTTCGCGTGTATATTAATTTAACTCTGTATAATAAGAGTTTTTGGTTTTTCTTAAATATCAGCATTTAATTTGTTTCATTGGGGAACAAATTAAGATATTAAGTAGCATTCATTTTGATTCTTCGAATTTGCTACATAGTAATGGATTGATTCGTTTTCTTTGCAGTTTATTTAAAGCCAGAAAAATATTTTCATATAGTAAGAATTTTTTTGTAGATAATGATTTAGTGATGCAAATCTTACTAATTAATCCATAGCTGAGGGGGACAGGTTCATTTCCTAATGGCATTTACTTGTAAGAGAATATAACAAACAATTCCGAGCCATTCTCCCTTACACCGCCCGCACATACAAGATTACCCGGTATTCCCAAGAGGCCACCCATCTAGGCGCTGATCAGGTTCGACGTTTAACTTTGTGTTTTAACGTGATATGGCCGTAAGTCTTGCTATTTTGTGGAAAGCAATGCTTCATTTTTTACCAGTCGCTTCTTGTGTCGATATGGGCAACATCCATTGTTAGCAATTATAATATTAAGTGTGGCAATATCGAAAATGTTATTTTTTCTGAATACTATGCCTGCAGTTATGCAATATAAAATGCATTAGGCAATACTAAACCCTTTCCCATAAACAATATTGAGCGTAATTTCTGGAGCCTTCTTTCTTAACATATTCATTAATATTTATAGCTTAAATGTCTGATGTTAACTGCTACTTTTAAACCTTCTTGTTGGGCAAAGGCTTCAAACTAATTAAAGAATCACCCATTTTGATTTCGAAAATTTTACATTTGTATTCATTTTAAAAATCTCGAGTTATGCACGAATATATGCAGCAGTTCATTAATTATATTGCATTAATTATATTAATTTAATTATGAAAATATCTATGAATATAACTCGATCATTAATATAATGAAGTATGTATCATGAAACCTGTTCATTATAATTGAATCCCTACATAAATGTACACGGTTCATTAACAATACATGATTTATGGCATTTACTTGAGAGAGAGGGTTGAAGAAATCAAGGAGAGGGTTGAAGAAATCATTTATCAAAATTGTTATTTTTCACATATTATTCATCTTCATCATAATAAAAGTAAACTTGTGTAAGGATATATGCAGACTCGGTATATCGATGACTGTATGGTTGGTCAGCTTACTAATGTTTTTTCTGATGGTCTATCAAAAGGAATTTGAATTTCATAGGACTAGCTATCACGAAATATAAGTTGTACCTTTGTATCATGAGAAATTGTACCTGGTTATATTGTAATAGTAGCAAAGAGAAGCATTAATACTCTTCATCGGAGTATGCTAGCAATCAAACATTTTTTTAGAAAATTTAGCATTGAAACCGGATGACGGAGATTTATAATGTTTTTATACGCCAAGTGAATACACACAGCTTCACTTGAACTCATTTGTTGGAACTATATAATATAAGATAGTTTACATTAAGCAAAACGTGTTGATCAGTAAGTTACTGGGGGATATGTTGCTCAAAGCAAGCAGGTTTTTCTCAATCTTTAAAATAGAACATCTATATTAAATAGAAAAATAACTATTTTTTAATAAATTCAGTAATCTTACTCTGATGAGCGAACGTGGGTCTGCGAAACATCGAGTCGAACTTTGAGATATATATGTGAAAAAAATAAGTTTTAAGGTATACTATATTTATGGGTTAAATTGCTCAATATCAGGGATGAACGTATGAAGAAATAAAAGTGGACATTCTCAACACCCAGCGGCGACAGTGTTTCTTGCTTCAACGCAAGTGATTTTGATTTTGTTTTTAATTTCCCATTTATGTCTATAAAGCACTGTGCTGTTCGCGTATTTACTAATTGTAAAGTATGTTTTGTGTGTGTAATTTCTTTGTTTCCAAAGTCCTTCTATGTATATTTTACAAAGTTACACCTACGTATATTTTCCTTCGTTATCTGCTGATTTTACAGTGGCTTCATATATTACAGTGTTCTGAAGGCAATTGCGATTTAAGAGACATTCATTTTTTGATCTACAGTTAAGTGGGTTTGATTTGTGCGGGTCGTTTGTTGGCTGTTTTCCTGTTGTGCTTTTTTTATTAGTTGTGTCATGTTCTTTATGCAATTGTAGCTGATTTTTACTGTACTTTTGTCGGATATCTTATGGAGAGTGCTTGGTACGGGTGGAAATGGGGAAGTGTTTGTGCATGAGATTAATGAACATTTTTCCTACGTTTGTTTTTATGGTTTTGTTGGACGGTTTGTTGAGTCATATGATGTTTCTTTTCCTATTAGAATTTTTGTGATATGCCAGTATTGCTGAAAATTCACAAAATTTTAAGGCTGTTTCATAATCTTTCTTGGCTTCGAAGATTATAAAACAGCTCAACACAAACTATCAAATAAACGATCAGAACTCATTTCAAAATACAGACACGAAAACCAATTTTTCCTATGATACTTAAAGATTGAAAACTAAAGACGAAAAATAAAATAAAAATAAAATAAATAAAAATAGATTTGAATAATAATTTAATCCAAATCAGTAAATAATTAGATAAGTTAAGTAAATAATAAATAAATTAGTAAATTACGAATACACGCTTAAACACAAGTAGTCGTAATAATAACAATCAGCAATAAATAATCAAGTTAACAACTTTATAAAATAGCGACAAAACTCATTCGGATTCACAATTATTTCCACTCAATAACACATACAACTACTCAAAACATTACCGCTCACCCAATAATTGTTAGAATAATAAATAGACTTATCCATAATGCATCACAGTTGACCCAAAACAATGTGCAGGACTTGGTTATTGCATTTAAGCATGAAACAGAATGTCGGTGCTGACTGTTGACCTTAATGTTCACTTTTATATTTACATACACTCTATCCTTGATATCGAGCAATTTAACTCAAATATAGCATACCATAAAACTATATATTGATCTAACACACACACACACACACACACACACACATATATATATATATATATATATATATATAAATCGTTATAACGATATTCTTTAAAGGTAGGAATTATTTAATACAATGTAGACTATTTTTCATAGTATCCTATTTGACAGACCATTGAGCAAGAACGAACAACTTTTACAAACGGAAAAACATGTCACTCTTTTCAATTGTGTGTTCTTTGACTGTTTAGATTGTTTAGGCGGGAAAGCGATAGCTTTTTCCGCCGTTCTCATTTCCGCTATTTCATTCGGTAATTTAACCTCAAGGGTTATTTTTTGTCGTTTACTGCGACCTGTCACTTTCATGGAGGTTTTTCACGCAAATCTAAGTCAGTGTCAATGCTTTGAACAATATAAACGAAGTGTTCATCTGTAACCTTGTCATTCATGGTACTTTTTTTTATTAAATCTTGCTAACGTTGCCAACAATATTTCAGTTTTGTAATCGCGGATTTTCTTTAAAAAGCATCGCGAAGAAACTGGGGTCATAAATCTCTGTTCATTGCCAAAAGCTTCACATTCACAGGTATTTTCGTTCAGATCGTCTACATGAACTTTTTGTCTGCACCTTTGAATCAACGAAACTGTTAAGAAATCCTGCCGTCAAAACTGGATTTTCCGGTAATAAGTATATTGATTGTCAGTTACATTTAGGTAGATATAAATCCGTAAATATCGATAGAGTTTGATAGGTTTCACACACACTCAAACACATGATACAATAGCTTTATGAACATTTTATACGAAACATTTAGTTATTTTAACTTTTTTTCATAGGAGGTAATTTTTATAAATTATTTTATAAAATATTTTTTTAAGTTTGATTCAAATACTGTTATGTTCGTGCAAAAGATTACAGTACAATCTATTTATATTATTTAAGACTGGATACCTATTTGTAAGCTAATTTTTAGTCATCTGTTTTTCAGTTTTCATTTTCTCGTTGTTGAGTAAACAACAACAAAAAAAGACAGTACATACGTACGGAATACACTATGATTATCTTTATGTTGGGAATTTTTACGATAAAGAACTTGGGCCAATCGTAACCTCTTAGTCATATAAATTTTAATTCAAAATGTCTATTTTGAAGTCTATGAAATCTACAATTTTGTATTGCATGGTTTATATTTGGAAATTTTCTTAAATATTATAATTACTCTTAAATAAAAGAGGGAGAAGTTTATTTTTTATTATATATACAACTGTAAACTATATTCCAGCAATTGCCGCAAGTGATTGTTTATTTGTATAAATTCATCTTTTAATCCTGACGGCAATCATTATAAAAAAAGAAACACTAATACTGGCTTTTTTCAGTTATGACAGTTCAGAAGCGACAAATGATTGTGGACTTTGTTTTTGCCTTTTACTAGGAATGTATGATGAAAAGTCGGAAATTTCGTTTAAACACTTCGAATTTTTTAATTTCCAACGAATTATTGTTTATTGTGAAATCAAAAATGTATACATATTTTGGTGAATTCTTCAATAGTTTATAAAATTTGCTAATTGATTTGTAGTCGAACTGGATTAGTTACGATTTAAAGGAAGAAGCAACTCCAGGACTTGGAACGCTGGCTTTCAAGGTGAGCATGAACTCTCGATTCGAAAGGTGAGAAAGAAAACAATTATCCTACTTTCATTCCTCATTAATTTCACGTTGTGTAGAATTAACCTGGCTTAGAATATATCCATATAATTGTTTGCAATCTCGTATGAAAAGTACGTATGAAATGATTTTTAAAATTCTCACTCTATTTGATGTAAGAGTTTCCGGCATCTGTCGCATCTCTTGTGGTTTAGTGTTTTAATATATCATGAGAAATATGAAATGATCAAAAAAAGCTTGAACTTCATATATTGAATATTACAACAATTCCAAACGTATTTGTTCAAAATCGATTGTAGAACATTGTATGCAACACGAAAATATTTCTTGTTTATAGTTAAGTAACACGCTTTTTGTTTACATAAAATGTATATAAACATCATCAATCATTCTCGTATGGATATTAAATTCATACCATTAACAGTGATGAC
The DNA here is from genome assembly GCA_903632075.3 of Acanthosepion pharaonis. Taxonomy (NCBI): domain Eukaryota; kingdom Metazoa; phylum Mollusca; class Cephalopoda; order Sepiida; family Sepiidae; genus Acanthosepion; species Acanthosepion pharaonis. Next base: position 1,033,076 of record CAHIKZ030001107.1, on the reverse strand, counting down.
GCTCCTGTTTACATTCTGTGAAGTTCAGGTTATTTGTCGAAAGACAGAGATATGATGTCTTATACTTGATTTTTTAATATTATTATTTGTTTCCGCATTAAGAATCCATTGCGAGAGTTTAAAAGGTCTTTGGAAGTATCTTGAGCAGACTTTATCGTTTCTCATACACTTACACTCTATAAAATATATAAATATGCAAATATACATACATACATATACACACACACACACACACATATATATATATATATACGTGAATAAGAGCCATCTTAAACGCACACATATATACTCTTTCGATATATGTTTTATAATTTACTCAATGGATTCATATATATTCTAAGCACGTTCCCATTTTCAGATAATATCCAAAAAAGTTTGCCTATCAGTTACATCCATATATAACTGAAGTTGAATACTATGTTTAACAGACATTGAAAGGAGATAGACAGAGAAAGAGAGAATGGGTAGATTCAGAAATAGGGTGTGTGAAATAGAATCAGATAAATGCTTAAATATTATTTATAATTCTGTTATTTTCGCGTATAGTGTTCTTTTTTATCACGCACGCGCACACAGACGTATGTACGTATGTAAAGAAAGAGGTATAATTCTATTTGATTTGACTACGCTTTGTGCTAAACAGTTAAAGCGCTAATGGTGTTTAAACATAAATAGGTTTGCGTATGCATGAATGTTTTCAAAATCAAACACACCGTTAGTGTCACCATGGGTTGTCAAATACAAACCAACACTGAATGGCGCAGAACATAAAAGTAGTCAAATAAAATAGGTTTCTTTAGCCTTTGAAAAAAAAATTAAATAAAATTGTTAAACATAGAGAAAAGGAATTCAATAAGAGTTTCTCATATAACCACTAACGAGATTACTTGTTTACTTTCAACTATTATTCAACTCCAGTTTCGAAAGCAGATTTTCAGGGTAGTTAATCTTTTGTTAGAGGATGTACAGTTAGCGTTAGGTTTATCAGCGCGAAAAATGGAATTAGCGAATGGAGTTCAAATTCTAGTCTAATCATTTAATCGTTTATCATGTCAAACTGGTATCCCTAGTCTTGAGACTCTACCAGACTATGAGAAAAACTCTAAATTTAATGTCATTTCGAAAGCATCTGGACAGTACTCCATTATCTTTCCAAAAACGTCATTGCAATTTTAAAATAACAGAGAAAATGGATTTGTGGAGAGTCATGATTGCTACATCCTGAAGGGAGACGTCATTTAAAAAATCTATTTACCGTGGAATGACTGATGCCACAGAATCTTTTCTACGCCTAAAATTTAGCATGGGATGTATATATGCCATAAATATTTATAAAACTTATTCCGGATCTTTATGTTTACCTGTTTGGTAACAAAGTTTCTGAAGATACAAGCTAGTTGAAATAGTTACGCGTTGTCCAGCAATGTCAGAAATCGGTGTTAGCATTAAAAAATTAGTAATTTCTGGATGTTTTGAGCTATGAACAAGCTTTCATATTTGAAAAAAGATAAATAAAAAGAGTATTATTGATATTACTAACATGCCCTTAGTGAAGTGGAAAGAATAGTATTGTTTTACCTCAATATCGCAATATTATGTTTACTTGGTGCCAAATATCGATCTGCCATTGAAAACCGCAATTAGCTGAGATGCAGGCTGAAAAACGCAGTAATAGTTCATCTAGCTAGAATCAAACTCAATAAATTGGCAGATTATTTTGTTAAGAAGTTTTTTAACCCACGTTGGGAGTCTACAAGTGCTATTGTAATTTAATATTTGTAATAAATAACCTCAGAAGTAACGTCTGCATGATATATGTCAACAATACGCCATTTTCTAGTCAGGTTGCACCAAATATAGAGAATCATATTAAAGCTGGGACTCCCAATGCTCACTTTCCAATTCTGATAGATTTAAAATTTGTTTACGCTACTTTTAGGATAATTACATATTTTCAACCTTGCAAACACGCAATGGCAAGAATGAAGCTCGTCACACAATTTGTCATGAAAAAAGGTTTTCTGACGAGTTCCATTTATTTTAACCAATTCAAACCTTTACAGTAAATAGACACCATGATGATTCTACGGAGTCGAATCACTCTCATTCCCCCCATATTCCAGCTGTGTGAAGAAAACGTTTCACTCGGTTTCCCCACACCTAAGAACCGCTGCTTTGCGTAACAGATTCCCGCGCGGATTCCTTTTCAGACGCTACAATCTTAACATCTACAAATTACGGGTTTAATTGTTAACTCATTTCCTCATATTCTACACTTCCTACTCTTACAGTCATATCACACACATAATTCAGTAATACTCTAACTTAAGTGGATTTTGATCCTGTATTAGGTGAATATTATTAAAATAAAATCATCGAATGTCGTTTTAATTTCATTGTAATTTCTGGCATTCAGACCATTCTCTATTTAAGTGAAATGATTATTAGATCTCACCAAATTTGATGTGTAGACAATGGACAGGTAGAACCTTGTATAAACTGCTACAGATTATATTTCATCGTTAAAATACGTATTCTGGCAGAGTCATGAAAAATACATCTTTTGTAATTATATGCGTTTGATATAGATTGCATCAACAGCATTTCGGACTATTTAATTTGGTTGAACAGAAAGTTTCTTGTAAGCAATATATTGTACGCCTCAGTAACACCAACAACGGGACTTATTTTCTTAATTTAACTTTGAATCGGCTGCATCACAAAAAACTTTGTCTGTAGGCTTCGTTGGAGGATTGAATTATTGTAATGTATCGCGTTTAACTATGAGGATATCCAGGTATTCATGGATCTATCTCATAAAAATATCAAAATACTTCACTTACATGGGCAGTTTTCAAAACATTTCGATGGAAAGGTTTCAGCATAGATTGTATATTTAAAAGAAATCACAAGAGTGCATCCACGAAAATGTAGAACAACGAAAGTAAAGTAAAACTCTTCAGAAAGAAAAGACCAATTAGCTACATAAAAAGTAGCTGTAATGAAAAACAAAACCAAAAACATCGAAAATGAGCTGCATTGGAGAAGGAAAATCTAGGATAAAGAAATAATTAAGTAGAGACATACTGATGCTATATGGATAGCATGCAAAGCCTGCCGTCTGGTGCGGATTCTATAATAAGCAAACCTTTACATCATAAATTATTTCTTTTGAAGATAAAGATAATTATAGAAAGAAAGGATACATGGAAGAAATTATATTTATTCCAGATTTTACTATAAAGTACCTAATGTATCCTTAGATATTTCGAATGCTAGATCAAATCTAACAGAACACACTGCAAAGGCTACCACTATTACTAGTAACCGTGAAAGTTGTCTGTAGTTTTTGTTTAAGAATCTTATGAAATCTCCTAATACAGAGGGCCACATTATAAGCATTCAATTAAGTCGTCACAGCTAAGAAGAATTTTAAGCTTAAAAAAATCTTTTTATAACCGTTTATGCTAGCTAAAACCTGAATGCGTGAAGGAGAGTCATTAGACCAGGCTTCTTTTGTTTCAGACATCTTAACGATTTCATATATTAGTGAGGGAACGTTTCAGTCCATTATATTTAAATCAATGAATAATAGCCATTTTAAGTTATTTACTGTGTGAGAATTTTGATGGACATGCAGGTACACGTAGTAAATTCCATTGCGTTCATGCGTAAAGATTTTACAGATTTCACTTTTATTGACACATGAACCGTATCATTACCTTCATAGTTACCAACTCAATCTCTCATAATTTTGAATCTTCGAAGAACTCGAATGTATAGGCACTGTTCGATATATCAATGGAAACGTGATTAAGCACCCTTCGTTAATATAACCCAGTATTATTACTATGTTGAACAGGTGAACTAACACACACACACACACACACACACACACACATATATATATATATATATATATATATATATATATATATATATATCGCTGCGCAATTAACAACTATATATTTATTTCGGCTTGTCTCTAAAACTGCAGTCGAGCATTATGATATAAAATGTAAGAAAGAGAAAATGAAAAGTTTGACAGGTTGCATCTCAAAAGATATCCTCACCGAAAGTACAGTATTTGCCATCATGTAACATTTCTCTATATAATCATCATAATACGGTATTTTTTTTGTAAATAAGCAGGTAATATACAGACATTATAACATGCATTACAAAAATATACATTAGTCTGACACGAGACTGAAAATGTAGAATACTTCGATGTTACTATGAAAGTAATAGTTTTGATATTAGTTGTTCTCGGCGATAGTTCTAATGATATTACTTTTAGTTTAATAAGATATTAGGCTATAAAACTTAGGTGTTCATTACATTTCTTTTTTCTTTTACATTGATCATCGAAAAAAACTCATAGTAATTACATTAAGGTTGGTGAATTTGTTCTCCTTTTGGTGCTGGTATTTATTAAGCTTGACAGAAATTATATAAACCCAAAACAAAGATAATGTAAATTAAAGTCAAGAAAAATCTAAATCTGTAATCAATGGAGGAATAGAAATAATAAGTGGAAAGAAGAAAGAAAATATGAATTAATGTAGCAAGAAAAGCTTAAAAGTTTAGCAAAAATGAAAGAACATGAAATAAAAAAGGAAACAAAGACCAAATTATCAAAGAAACAGAAAACGATTAAAAGAAATGCGAATACAAATCTGAAAACAAGAAATCTAAATTTGGATTGAAGCAAAAGATTCAAGCTTTTTTTTTTTTTAACAAAAATCTTATCGCTATAAATTCACAACATTACTCAGTATGTCAAAGTATCATTGATATTTATGACCATCTTTCCTGTGTCAGTTGCCAAGCACGTCATAAAATAACGATCCGATTTTGGTATGATAAACTTTCTTTATATTTAATTTATATATATATATATATATATATATATATATATATATATATATATATATATATATAGAGAGAGAGAGAGTGTGTGTGTGTGTGTTTTTATATATGCTTAATATGGATCCACTGAAGTTATAGTCTGAAGTGACGGATAGTGAGAGTACACTGCCAGCTTAAAGTCACTTTTAAACAAACACGGAGAAATATTTTTCGCATTATATTTCTCTTAGCTTTTGATATCGAAGATATGGCAATACATTTCGTTTGGTTATCGACAATGATCAGCTTGTTCATGAATAAATGACCTGTAGAATACGAAAAGAAAGGTTGTTAATGAAACGCTAATCTATGTTTCTTTTGGGGAAATTACACTAGGAGACATGTAACAAGATTTTAACTCTTCTAAAATCTTATGACAACCAGTAATTGACTGATTTTGCAAGAACATTATAAAGTTGAATAAACAATTTATTTCTGAGATTAAACCTAATCCCAATACTATGCAAAATATGTAATTTTGTGTTGACCCTATGGAAGACATCGATAGATAAGAAAAGTGTATATATATATATATATATATATATATATATATATATATATATATATATATATAAATATATAGAAAAATATATAAAATATAAAAATGTGTAAAAATATATAGAAAATAGGAAAGCACTCTTTAGGTAAATAATCCAAAGTTCTGTAGTATTTTTGTTATTATTTTTAAAAAATAGTGCGCGATACAAAAGTTGAGCATAAATATAATTATTTATTTAAAAATATGAATCCATCGATACATAAGAGTTCTCAGGTTTCAAAACAAGAGCCGAAAACTTCATTATAATTATTTGAATTAAATTGAATTAAAGTAACAAGCTCTTTCCCATCTTCAAAAGGAGAACATAATTCACTACGACGTAAATGTCTAGAGAGTGCCTTAATCGCAAGCTCATCTACAGTAAATTTGCGCCCGGGCTCTTACAACATTTTTACCATTCCTGGCACTTCTTCTAATAACACAGTGTGGATTACCTACTTACGAAAGTGATTGAAAGATAAAGAAAGACTCTAAATGAATTCGGCTAGATAAAAAAAAAATGTAAAATTTCGCAGAACCCCTCTGTCGTTTACATGTTTAATTCTACCAAACATAAGAAATTTTGTCCAATGATGTCCTGAAGGGCGAAACGTATCACAAGTAAACTTTTTACACTTTGTCATACAATCTCCCCAGTACTGTTCTTATTCAGATAACAACTTACGACATCATTCATTTTTTTAAGGTCACAGATATCAGACTTTCTTTTTAAGAAGAGTCTAAATCACTTATTTCTTTAAATTCTTCATAAAATGGTGCTTCTTTAGGTATCGAAAATCAGTTATTTTCGGAGTTAGATTTTTTGGGGTGTTTTAAAATTTTTTTTACGCATTTTGTAAAAATTATTTTGATAACTGCGATCAACCGGTGCAGAATGCAACTTTGTTTTATGCTTTCTATTTAAAACAACTGACTGAAAGTTCTTTAAAGCAATTGATGTCATGGAGTAAGCATCCAAAAGAAAATGATTTAGCATTAAATGTGTTCATTTCGTTAACAATGATAATGCATTTGACACACAGACAAAAAGCAAACTGTTGAAACGCTGCATTTTTAACTCATTTAATTTCTTTGTTTTAACTTAGTATCTTTTTTGAAATGGAAAAGAAAGTTAAAACAAATTCAATAAAGTTTGGCGTTGTGCCAGATTTAGCCAAATCTCACATATACATCTGCATGAAAAAACACGCACGCATGTTTCATATGCTTTCTTCATGGGAAATTTGAACCTCGAACCGATATCCAGTTTCTAATGAGCACTTTTTAAAAATGTACCCAAGGAAACAGTGGTCCTAAAGTTGATATTTATAAAAGAGTTTCGCGAGTAACTGAAATATTTGCACGTGTCAATAGGAAATTAGAGAGGATTTAATATTTGCTAAAAACAAATAAATTAATTTAAATTATTTAACATAGGTACCTCTACGAGATTGCTAAAAAAAGCATAGCATGATGAAAAAGACGCCAGACTTGACGAAAACAAAATTTTATCATCTAAATCATGTTATTATTAAGAGGAAAGATCAAAGTTTTTTGGGGGTAATTTTTTACATTTTTTAATCGTTCCTAGCAGGTCCGAAATTTTCGTTAAAAATCTTGTTTTTTTTGAGTCAGGAAAAATTGATCATTTTTTTCCGTTTTATAAAAAAACTTCGAAATTCTTTCAAATATCAATTATCATTTTTTCAAAACTTATTTTAAGAAAATCAGAAATTATAATGTTGATTTAAAATATTTTGAACCAAGCTTAACTTAGCTTCTGCGCCGAAAAGATGTAATTTGAAAATAAAACAAAGCAGGTCATAAACTTTCGCGTCACTTGACAGGTGATGAATGACATATTGACGGATTCCGTTAGGCTAATTTGTTTTACGGAAGGAGAAAAGTGAAATAATTTACATTTAAGTGAAAAAATTATTTACCTCGTTATTTTTAAGGAAAACTTTCAGCGCTCTAATTTTTGTACTTAGCTTTCACCTTTACGTTTACGATGCTTCATGGAAAATATATTCTAAAGAAATTAAAATAAGACTGTTAAGAGTGAGATTAAATTTCATATTTCATAAGAAATGTATCTAATTAATTTATGGCTACCTTTCTTATGAAATTTTATCACAAGTGTACATAAGATACTATAATTTTATGTACATTTATAACATTTTACTGTGTTATTTGTATTTCCATTCATTTTATTATTAATTTTGATATTTCATTTATGGAAAAATGTCATAAGTGAGATTAATATAAAAATAAGATCATATAAATTTCATAAGATGATACTGATACTTGTAGGTACCCTTCTCAGTCGAAATTAAAAAATCAAATTAACTTCTCCACACGTGTTTCGCAAAAGTAAAAGCCTTAACAGCGGAGAACAATGCTTAACTCAAATAACGCAACTTAATTTTATTCTGACTGGTCTTCCGTACGTTATAATTACAGCCTGATTATAAACACAAAATTACATTTCTTAATTACTGCGGATCTTCTGATTAGTCAAAATGATACAATTTACAACGTGCTAAAAAAAAGATCTATCTCATAAGGAGACTTAGGAAACCTGATGCGGCTTTTAACTAATTTTATAATATTTAAAAAAATTAAATGTAAAAATCTATTATAATGAAGAAATAAAAAATAATTGTATTAAAAATTCATTTTTCATCGAAAATGTTTTTGCTTTCAGAAAATATTGTCCATATTCATAAAAACAACTAAAAGCAAATAAAAGCATTTGAAATTAAATAATATCTTTGTTTTATTGAGTTTTGTATGTTACAATTCAGAGCTGATTTTTAGGTAGAGCGGATCCAATTAAAAACAAAAAAATGATTTGCATTCCTCAAAGCCTTGTACTTTTAACTACTGTAATCATTAAACTAAACTCGATCGAATTTCTAGCGTTTTCATAAAATTAGTTAGTGGGGGGGGCAATAAATATAAAAAAAAAATTCTGCCATGACTTAAATAAAGAAAGATATTTATAATAATTTCGATCATCTGTGAATAGTTCCTGAAAGTTTCATTAACATCCGACAATTATTTATATTTTTGCAAGATTTTCCAAATTAATGTGTGTCATACCAAAAAAAAAAAAAGTGCTAAAATTATTTACTAGTTCCGCTGATACAAAGAGAACAAGGTTTTTTTTTTAATCAAAATTTAGAATGTTCTAAAAAGAAGGAAAAATTTTAAAAAATAATTAAAAAAACTTTGGTCTTTCCTCTTAATAATAACATAAGCATTTAGACGATAAAATTTTGTTTTTAGCAAGGTTGGCGTCTTTTTCATCAAGCTATGCTCTTTTTTTAGCGATTTCGTGGAGGTACCTACATGACATAAGTTCCTTAATTCTGATGCCAAAAGACATCAAAATATTTCTTTGGGTTCTATATATCAAAAATTAATATTAAAAAGAAAAATATAGACAATGTTTATGCAAGATGCAGAAATTGTTTAAATGTATATATAACGTAATATGCAGGGCTGCTTATAAGTTAGTTGTGCTTGTGGTATTGGCTCCTGAAAATTTAGAAGAATCTGCAACTTTATAAATGTAACAATGAAGTTGAAGTCTGGTGAGAGTAATCGAAGTAGTTAAATTTAGTCCCTCTAAGACAGACAAATGTTCTTGGAACCAGTTTTCCATCAAGCGCCAACGATTGATTTATATTCCAACATGAAACATAGCAAACATATACAAACATCAACAAAAGTTTAAGATCACTTAGCTGTAGCAAGATTATTTTCGTTTTTGTTTTTTTTTTTTTTGCATTACATCGTATGAGATTGGAGGATGATTTTTATTATTACATCAGCCATTATTCACACTTTATTTATGACTGAAATGTTTTTCTCATTGCCAAATAAGCAGCCATTTTGACAGCATTTGTTTAGTGAATTAGGCTTTGAATATAAGAAGCGCATCCTCACTTTCTCATGCACAAAGTGTCAAAATTGAGGTTGTACGCGATAAAGGCTATTCTGAACGTAAAAATGCAACGTAGACTGTAGGCAAACAGCTGTGCATATTGCTATCGTGATTTTCCAAATTTCAAGAACAATTAACGACAAAGACAGAAGTGAACCGCCAAAGACAACCTATAGATGGCTATTTGACGAAGTGTATTGCTACACGATACCCAACAAGTTTTTGTACTAAGATACATGATGCTCTGATCCCAAATAGTAAAATATTGCTTCTATAATAGTTTCACACCGACTGAAATTCAAATGTTCATCATTTAAACTGGCACGTAAATCGCAGCTAACTGCGGCTGTGAAATTCAAGTGTCTGGCATTTGCTTAGAAACCTGAAATTTGAACAGATGAAGATTGGAGCAAAGTTGTTTTTAAGTAAATCTTCTGTGCAACAGTTTCTTATGCGTTAAGTAAATATCGGATGACCAGCTGGCAAGTGATTTGATGAAACGTACACAGTTTAGACTATGAAGCATGTATCAAGCCACATGATTTGGGGTAATATGTACAAATCTGGAACAGCTAGATTCTACTTCAGGAACAACGATGAATAGTGAAAAGTATGTGGAACTATTACAAGAGAAAATTGTATATACACATTCATCAGTGCACAATAATTATGACTGATAATGCTTCATGCCACCGATTAAAGTTCGTTGAGAAATTTTATATGGGGAATTTATGTTAAAGACAAATTTGCAGAAAAACAACCTTCAAGTAACGAATCCCATTAGTGAGAAGTCTGGACAAAAGAAATAATGGTCAATTACTATAATGTTGATTACTGTAATAACCTGATACTCAGCATGGCCTGCTGTATGCAAGCAATAATAAAAATCAGTGAAGGTCATACAAAATATTAGTCGAGTTTCAATAGAGGTCCTTTCGAATTTCGGCAAAAGTATTGCAGGGTTCAATATAAAGATGCTCTAAACAAGGTTATGTTTATGAAAATTGCCTTCTTGGTCGATGATAATGAAACTGCGTAATGCAGTCTAAGCTGTACAGTCTATTGACAGATGGATTTCGCTGCACAAGCATTGGTATAAAATCTCGGTTATGAAGCACATTTGAGCGATCGTTGATGTCTATCCAAAATTCAAATATCCTTTGTATACCTTTACTATTCTGGCATGAGAAAAAACTGAATAGCTGCCAGGTCAGAGATACCTACCTCTCTGCCTATTAGACTTGTTATTTAGAAGATTAGAAATGAAAATTATGCTTCGTGTTACGTCAATGGCAGGCCACTTTCTTCGAATTGATTTAGCCTGCGCAATTATTAAATATTGAAATAAAAATATTTTTTGTTCATTGAAAGAATATTTTTGTATTTGTTTCATATTGCCGAGTTCTAAAACTAATTTACAATGGATTTCTAAACAATGTTAATAATGAACAAGTATAATTAATTTTGAAGAAAATACATAAAAATACGCACAATAGTTGCGATTAAAAAGAAACCTAAATCATGTATAGAGTAAATAAATATATAAGAATAATAAACATGACGAAAGGTGATAAGTACACGCCGTTCAATGGTAGGGATGAACATATTAATCAACTATTCAACAAAAAGTAAAATCTTTGAGTCCTATAGTTAGAATACCAGAACTCCTATTAAATGAGACAATATTACATTTCCAACATAACTTCAATATATAAGAAAATGATATATAAAATTATATATACCAGAACAATATAAGGGAATTTACGACAAAGTGGAAAATATATAATTGCTAAATGATTACAATGCTCTAATTCCGGCGAGCATGCACCTTATCAAGCAATAAAGGGTGATTACTATAACAACTTGATATTCAGCATACATTAATTGGTATATCAAACAAGGATATATTTCTACCAGTTGTTAACAGTTGTTTATATAGGACACAAATCCATAGAATATAATCCTCAATAAGAATACGATACATATTGGAAGCTATAATCTTACTAAAATATATTTAAATTTAGGAACTGCCGTAATTAACGAAAACTCAGATACAATCAATGCAATAGATTTATAAGTGGGCTGTATACAGCCATATTAATGATCAAAGCATTTTAAATTATAACGTTCTGTATCAAACATAAAATTATAACGTTATGTATCAAACATAAAATTCTTGACATAATATCATTCTTGAAAAGCAATGATGTGTTAAAATATACGAATAGATACCAACACTCTTCATACACACTGGAAGCAAACGTCAGTTATTTTGTTCGAAAACAATAGGACATCGCTAAAAATTATTGATAGAAAAATTTTCTATGCATTTTAATACATATATATATATATATATATATATATATATATATATATATATATATAGTAGTTAGTTAGTTAGTTAGTTAGTTAGTTAAAACTACAGAGCCAGACAAACCTACCAAGGTTTCACCTAAACGGATCGTCATGGAAGGCTGGCTAAAGAGGTAAAGAAAGAACGGAAAATTTATAGTCAATAAACAAAAAAAAAAAAAAAGAAAGAAAAAAGAAACAACGGGGAGGGTTGGGGAGAACCATTTATTCTAAATATCGAAAGAGCGAGGGGGCTTAAAGAGAAACATGGATGAGAAGGGGTGGTAACTATTTATTCAATAAAAAAATATGAAAATATAAAATAACAAAATTATTGGGCAGAGAAGACCTATGTGACGTCACCCTGTCTGTGTGCCCCGTTGCCGTCCTGTCCTGTCCTGTGACGACCAATGTGACTTGGTATTGGTCGCGGCATCAAATGTGACGTTCTAACCTTTTGCTGATTCGGATGGGAATCTGGTTAAATTCGGTATCAGCCTTGTCGTTCCCAGCTCGCCTCCAACGTCTTCTGGTTACCGAAGTAACTGTTTTGATTTCTAGTCTAACCTACCCACGTTGTGATTTGATCTTAGGTAGACGAAATCAATCAGTCGCCGGGCCGTAATGCAAGTCGAGTCCGAACAAGGGTAATACCGCACAAGTATATGTAAAAGAAAATAAAGTAACAACTCAAAAAGTTCAAATGTGTTAAAAAAGAATAACACTATTTTATATCTGGTTTCTGAATACAGGACAGCGTCTTTCTTCCAACCCGCTTATATGGATTCGTGACACTTTGTGTTTGTTTGGCGAGTCTTAACATCTTAAGTGGTTTTCTTTTTAAGAAACTGGTTTTTGGTGTATCTTCAGGCAATATTCGTAAAACTTGTTTTGGTGGTGTGAGTCTAAGTCGTTCTTCAAAAATAAATTGTTCTTGGTTAGAAGTTGAGGTCGAGAATGCGTGGATCTTAAGTCAGCTTTCTGCGAGGCGGGTCTCAGAGCTCACAACTCAACTGCTTGCATGTCTCTTCAACCCCAACTGCCTGCCTATCTTCTAACCACAACTGCCGTCCACTCGCTGCGACTTTGCTTATATGGACGCCGACCAAAACCGGGGTGGGCCTGTCGGGGTCTGAGGTTCCTTGATAATTCTAAATTCCCATTAAAAATTTTCTTTGTTTTCGATAAGGAAAATTTATTACTTTCCATTTTTGGAAATCATTAATTTCTAGTTTAAGGGAATCGTCCTCCCAAATTCTTCCTTTCTCATATTGCTTTCTCACACCAATCCCCTCAGAGGGCGTCAACAGGTTCCCCTCTCTCTCACAGTAGCATCTCACACCAATCCCAACAGGCCTACCCTCCTTCTTCATAGTTTACCTTCGCCTACCGCTCACGCCACTCTTCAGCCTATGAACACTCAGCAGCGTGGGTGTTGCAATTATCGCTCAAAGGAAAAAAAATATCTTCTTTCCTTTTTTTTTCTTTTCTTTCTCTTCCATGAGCAGACCTCCCACGACCTAATCTCTATCTTAACCGAATTTCATCTGGAGTTCGTCAATCGAGATTTTCGCCAGCATCAAGTGGGTGGTCATCTGGACGACTTTGCAACCTGTCGCCAATTATTTGTTCCGATAACAAATTTTCCATCATGGCCAGCTCTGACATAAAACAGGCGTTTTTCCCAAATGATATGGTGGTGGTCCAAACTGAAGCCATTCTCGGTCAGTGCGTGCTTAATTAATATTATTTCTTAGCATTCTGTCCCGTAGGTCACTCGACAATTTGAAATTTTCATTATCGCCATGGGCAGACGACTATCTTTTATTCGGCGCGTCGTCATGAATGAAATCCGACAGATCTGCGATCTTACGAAGTACTTTCTTCGCTAATGAAAATAAAATCTTTACCACTTTTCTTTGTTAGAAAAAATAACATCGCTCCGTGTCTTTTCGTGATAGCTTCTTATCACCTTAATTAATTCTCGCCTTTTTTTTCCCCACGCAACCCTAAATAGTTTCACACCTAGTCTAACAACCAACGTCTATTTATTATTGTCACGTTTAAAATTCCATATATAGGTAGATAGTGAAGTATTATGTTTGTTTTTTTTTTTCATTATTAAAGCTACTTATATGATTGTAATATCGTTTTTAAACACATTTTGAGTAGCTCCTATGTATACTTTAGGGTTTATATCGTTGTTAAAGTCATTTATGTGCTTATATATTTTAACCTGGTACACCACGCACTTCTGTTGACATTTTCCCTGGACGGGGGCAGGTTTTTTTGTTTCTACAATTACATCTAGAAGAAGTAGTGCGTGGATTATTCCTAGTTTTTTTCTTGTTATATCCGTTAATTAGATTCGCTACATTTGGCATACAACTGTAGCTTAGCTTTACGCTGTTTTTATATATATTTTGTGTAGTTTGCTAGTCTTTGGGAAATATTGTTCCACTAGATTGAAGAATATTTTACCGATTTTAGTTTTTAGAGATAATTTAAATGGGGGATTAAACCATAATATATTTCTATGTCTATTGTTATGTTTATTCTGGGTTTCATTGTCATTGTTTATGTTAATATATTCTAGCTTGTCTTTATGTTCACTTTTAGCTAGAGCTTGCTCGAAAATTAATTTATTAGCATCGAAGATGTTTTTATTCGATGAATTGGTAGAAAGTCTATGACTAATGCCTTTAGAAATGTGTTTTAGGATATGCGCCGGGTGGTTAGATCTTATATTTAAACATTGTGGGTCCTGGTTATCTTTTTTATACGGGGCAACAGTGCCATCACGTAAATCTAAGGTAATTGGTGACTTTAAGGTTAGTTTCAATTTCTAGGTTGAATCCGATTTTTTTAAAGAGCCAATGCAACTTTTTTTCGGATTATATCGCATTCTCTGAGATTACTTCTATCGACTATAATTAATCCATCATCACGGTATAACCCATGGTTGTTAAAATCTACGTAATTGTTTAGATTGTTAAGCAAAAGGCATCCTACGAACTCACACATCTATCTCTGCTCCATAGTATGCTCCCGTGTGGTTGTCAAAATTATTTACATCGTCTTTTTTTTATCCATAATTCATTATTATGGAACAATAAGGTCTTGCAACAGTGTCTATTTTAGATCTATTTTATCATTCGATATCTGTATAAATTCTTTGGTTAATCCAAGGGCTTCGTTGAGAGTTTTTTTTGTAATCGACGGATAATATACTTTATTATCATACCTGATAAATGAACATCCAATGTCATTATTATAGTTCTTAAACCAGCTAATACAATCATGGGAAGAACGCCATTGGTTTATATTAAGGAAAGTCATTAAAGAATCACATATCTCCTGTAAGTTAACTTTACCTAATTGCGTTTTGGTGGGGTTTATTAATCGACATTCAGGGTTGCTTAAGAAATTACTTTTATGATCTTTTACAGTAATGAAGCAATTTTTTATGCTCAATTTTTTATGCTCAATTTTTCGATACGATTGAATTTATTAGTTAAAACACTAGCCTCTTTATTTAATTTAGTTTCAATATTATCCGGGGCTTTTTATAGTGTTTGATGACTTCTTTATGTAACATTATATTATACATTTTAGGGCTCATTTTAAATAAGAAGTCTTATATAAAATGAGCCCTAAAATATATAATAAAATGTTACATAAAGTAGTCATCAAACACTATAAAAAGCCCCGGATAATATTATTTATCGGCTTTAACATAAATATTTTTCATTATTCTTAATCTTTTTCATATCTTTACTAATTTTTGCTGCATATTGTTCTTAATTATTTTCCTATATTTCATTTTCTTCATTATTCCGATTAAGTCTGATTCGAATTTATCGAGCTCATTAATATGTGGTGTATGGGCCTGAGTTTTAAATCCATAGGGTTCACTAGTTTTGTTCTTATTTAGGTTATTGTTTAGGCAAAAGTAAGCTCTTCATCTCATATTAATGATAAACTTTTCTATTTTTTTGTAATAAACATAATTCGACGGTTTGGTACGGGTATGTTCTTCAGTGAATATCATATATTTACACGCTCCATATTAGTTGATTTTAAAAAGTGCTCGATAGGGTAGCCTAGAGCTGGATTATTATTAATAGAAATCTTATAAGTATAAGAAACTATACTCGTTCGGAAAACCTTCGGTGTCTTGATTTGCAAGTAATCAAACCAATACCAATGGGAGAAAAAGGTATAAAAAAGAAAGAACCAAGAACATGTACGTTAGCCGAAAATAATCGTCTTGCATGCAAGTCCAAAGCCCAAAGAAAAAAAACCCTGATATGAGTAAGCATATATATATATATATATATATATATATATATATATATATATATATATATATATACTTATGTGTGTGTGTGAAGAGTTATCAGAAAATAAAAAAGACTTTGTGTAATATGAAGTTTGTAGTCAAAAGTCATATAGAAGAATAGACAATTAGAAAATACTTAAAAAACAATACGAAAACCAATACTAAATATTCTACTTGGTTTTCTATTTTACTTTTGCAGAAGTATTGAAAGTACTTGTTTTTACTGTTGGTTACCCAATACAAGGCCCAAGAACCACTCAAGGTAGAGTGTTACTAAATGAGGTTGTTGCAAGAGCGTAAAAAAGAGTAAAAGGTGTATATTATGAGCATTTGTCAGATAGATAACGATTGAGACTGAACTTTTAAATTAAGATTGTAGTGATCGGAGAAGCTTTCGTTCGGAATGTAAGTGTTCTCTGAAGAAGCTGACTAAAAGTTCCTCCTTACCAATGGAATAAGTGGAATGAAGCCGAGACGATTCTTTGTAAATTCCATGTAGGGTACTAGCCGTGAATGACCGGACTACTAAAAATAAAGAACTATAGCAAAAGACATCAGATAACTGTGTGAAATTCACGTGTTATCATAAAATAAACTATTCCGAACGTTATTTGTGAGAACAGTGTAATATACTTTTAGCCAACGACTAGTAGCCGTGACAATGCAGACATAAGTTAAACTAAAAGATTTATAATACAAGTATTATAATTCTTCTTTAATATTGTAGCTCCTCCTAATTTATTCAAGTGCTTATAAATTCATAAGCTGACACAATATTATTTAAAATCATAGATAATTAGATATCTTGCATTATTATGTAATATTAAGAATGTACGAGTAGCCTGCCAAAATACAAAAACTCAACGTGACATCGATATCGCAAGCGATCGAAAGTCATCGAGACAGATGTTAAACAGGTGATCTTGCGCGCGAATAAATCTGTTCACTATGTCCCATAAATACTCCAATGGGTCCATTCGGTGGCCTTGCTATTCGTCGCAATTTCCATGAATGATCCTCTAACCAACTTGAGCTAGATAACAATCTGCATTATCCTGCTGGAATAACCTCATATTGCTGAAGTACATGGAGAGTATGAATAGTCACGAAGTAGTGCGACGTAACTCTCATCGGTTAATTACGCGTTTAAGTGAACCAGCGAAACCAGCCCAAAACCATAATGGAATTGCCATCAACTTGATGCCTTCCTGACAATTCATCGGATAAAACCACACGCTGCCAGGTATCCAATTAGTGATGTCACAAGTACATGCGAGACACTGTATTCGTCATCTTGGCATTAACAATGGCACCATGATGGCTCTCCTATCCCGCATCGTATGGAAACTAATGAAGGCAGAACAAATTTACTGAAGATGCGTCTGGTGTCCCCTACTTTAGATGCAGATGTGAGTTGGCCCAATGGCGCATGTCTGATACAATAGACAATACGAGCTAGACGTCTCTGGTGACGATTATTAATAATATGTGACCGGCCAATGTGCAGTCTTAGGTGAGCGGAAATGTCTTCCTTTATGCATTCCAAATACGTACGGGATCGAAGGAATGCCAACTGGATAAAATTCAGAGATAGAATATTCCATCCGTTTGACATTCACTATCTTGTCCCGTTTGAGTTTCGATAATTAATATCGACATGCAATGGGCAATCTAGCAAATTTTATACTGACTTAACAGATTGGGCATTGACACGATATGAATTTATGGTGATGTCTCATAGTTCCTGGCATTTCGTTTAAACAACATATACTTTTAAAAGAAATAAACCTCCAAAACTCATATTAATGCACTTTGATTTCATTTCGCAGATGACATGAAAGTGAAACTCTCGTGGCATGTAATTGTAGAATTCATAAATTTTGTTGAAGGTGAATCCAAATAATAAAAAAGGAACCGCAGTTATAGAAGCTCCATTCTTCCATTGTTAAGGCTATAGTTATACTTAAAAATACTCTATTCTTCCCCCATTTACTTTATTTACATGTGTTAATGTGGCTGAGTAGATATTGAAAATTTTCTGGTACAATCAGTGATTGAATAAACGTTTGCCGACAGGTTGTTTATTGATATATTTACTCGTTTCAGTCAAATATCTGTTCATAAATTTGTGTTGTCAGGTTTAAAATTATTCGTTCATTTTTTTTTACTTTCAAATAGAAATAAAAAATTGTGAACATATTTTGTTTACAAACAATATATCAGATTATTTCTTTTATGTGTCATATCACAAATGTTAATCTGCTTTTAAATTCAAGGGAGTCGATTAAGACTAAATGCACATAATAGATGTATTTATGAAAACAAAGGGTTTGCCTCTATAGCTATCACACTCAAACTATCAATGTTTTTTAAAGAACTGCATATCGAAAGAAAATAATCAAGTTACGTATCTATACATATAGAGGTAAATAATGATAGAGAAATGCTTTTCGTGTTGGACATTTATAGTTGAACGCTGTTCCACGGTTGAGCAGACCAGTTCAGTTGATAAACAGCCAAGTTAACCATTACTTGTAAAAAATCATTCACTACCATGATGAAAATATTCGTATGAAGTTTCGAAATCCTTTGCAAAATCTTGGTCATTTGTGAGGCTTCGACATAATTGATCACGGACTTCTGAATTGTACTTTTTTGTGTACCATTCACTATTTAAGTTTAATGAAAAATGTTTTTTTCTTGAAACAAATTGTATCGGTCACAAAGGTAAATACTATAAAACAGGAGTTGTGAAAATAGTGGTATCATTGAAATTAATCTCTAGTAAGCGTAACGAAATAGAGTTTTCAATTAAATAATATTCTGTCTGAATCTCGAATTGGAATGGTATTTTCTACTGAGCTCCTTCCAGAGAAAGATCCTTCTAATATTTGCATTTTGGCAATACCTCTGGCCTATTTACCACAGCTTAAATGTACCGTGTTCTTTCAATACGTCGGTGACTTAGGTTTACCATAACTTCCAGTCTCTTGTAGCTCTAAACAACTATTGTCTTTTTACCATATTTTTTTCCGCTCGGCCATCCATTCACACAAACTTTCGAGGGAGGTTACTCACTGACCCACCTGTTTTCAATATGTCCTGGAATTTAAATTCTTGTAGTTTTCCTTTTTGACTGTGTCTCAGAAATTTAAACTATTTTTCCTGATTTTAAGTATAATCGATTTTCAGTTTCCCATTTTTTAAAACTTCCTCGTTACAAAGATATTCAGTCTAAGTTATCGCTAGTACCCGTCTATAGAGCCACATCAGTCGCTTCCAGTCTGTTACTCATCTGTGAGTAAATTGTTCACCCCTCAACGCCACAAAGAAGTGTATATATAACACAAATTCAGTACTTTTGATTATAGCAAAAATATCCTGTCTTAATGCTTTTAGTTTTTGTGGACTATCTTTCGCTATTCCAATGCGCCTTAGGAAAGCTATGTTACATTTTTCATCTTTTACACGGAGGAACAACATGCTCTTTTATGTTTCCTGTCGGTGTTCTTCTTGCGGAACGATGCAGAAAGTATCAGTTAGAATACAGTCTTAGACGGGATACTAAAGATAGCAACTGCTGACTAAAACTTATAAACAATTAAGCTTTTAATACTAATTTTCCTTCTTTCTATTACTAAGCAGGTGAATGTCCAGTCAGCGTGCACTATAGACCCTGAATTCCCCGATGCACTTTTTGAATAAATGCCTACAAACCAAGAAACTGAAATTCTTTGTATCTACACGATCTAACGTAGATAAAAAGTTAATCAGATTGATGGATATACAGACAGCCAGAAAAATTGAAATAAAAGGACGATACAAAAAGAAATATTTTAAACAGGGAACGATTATGCAATAATTTCTACGGCAGTCAGTTTCATTTTCTCGTCTTTTTAGAATTTCACATATTTGTTTTCTTCTCTCTTTGAGGCTAGTGCAGTGATTGTTACATTGCGCACCTAATATCTTGTCTGAATTGACAGAATCCAGCCTCGTATTGACACGTCTATTTAATTATACCTCTATTTGTCATTTGTAAACATCTTCACCAAGATATGTATGCTAATTTTAAATTGTGGGAAATAAAAAAATCTTTATGCTTCATTAAATGTCGACCCGACAGATTTCATGTCTCTCATGTTTTTGAGTAATCGCTGTAGATGGTTTATTTACTATATTTTCAACATTTATATTGGATATTGAAAAGCAATATTTTAATAACAACTCTGGTCTGCGATGATAGCAATTTACATTATATATGGCAACAATTCTTTGTTATATATTTAATTATATCCTAATCCATTTTCCTTATGTATATATCACGCGATGTGGGGTGGCATAACGGTTCCCACTACAGAAAATGGAATTGTTGAACAGTTTTCGCATTTCAGTGAAAGCTTATATTTAATCAAGAATACCAGGTGACAAATTCATTTCTCTGTTCCGCTGATAAATAGCTATATAAAGTGTCCCCTTGATATGCCACAGTTGAGAATATCTGGGAAATATTTTAACAGATAAAAGAAAATGTAATACCGAAATCCGAAGGCGCATTGGAATAGTAAAATATGCCTTCCAAAAACTAAAATTACTAAAGAACAATAAAATTTCGCTGCGAACTAAGAAAGTAATGCGAAACTGCTATGTAATATCAGTCCTCATATATGGTAGCGAGTGAATATCCTCACAGGTAAGAAAACTTGAGGCAACAGAAATTTAGTCCGGCATAAAAATGTTGAGAATATTCTGGATGGAAAATGTAAGCAACGAAGAAATTTTAATCAAAATTCAACTTAAAAAGACAGTGATACATAAAAGAGACGGTTGCAATTTCTGGAACACAAAATCAGAAAATTACATCCAAAGGTAATAACAGAAGCTATTAAACACAATCAATGTTGACAACAGCAAAGATATTAAAAGTGTACCTAGCATTGGGAGATACCATAACAATTCATAAAATATCATCTAGTGAACAGCAAATATGATAATGATTGATTATTTCTCTCGTTGTAAAGAGATAATAGAAAGGCTATTGGTAAGGCTGCTTATCTAACAATAAATCAGCAATGTAGAGCAGCCAATAACAAGTAAAAGGTTCCTTATTCATAAAGCTGCCTAATTTATCTTCGGTGATTAGAGGCTACAGCTTTGTATTTTGTACGATACAACAGGTTCAACGAGTTAACATAAAATTGTCCTTTCTTTATTCCCTTCTTATTTATTAAGAATTATAATAGGTTTCTCTTAATTAAGGTCAGAATCTGTACCTACTTTATAGTAAAAGATTGTTATTAAAGAATTTAAAATATTCCTTGTATGTTATATTTTCTATTCGTATAATAAAATTAAAGATTCTGCATATCCTTGGGAGATTCAAAATCATGAATGTGTTTTTTTTTTGTTCCTGAAAGACAAGCTATGTTTTCGATAATTAACGCAAGAGCGCTTTAAAAAAAAATTATGGCCTAATAGCAGAAATATAGACAAATATGGAACACTTATTAAGTTTTGGTTTCGGTTATGGGGGTCTCTTTAAAACTTTTCTAAACTATTATCGATAAAAATTTTTTACCCTTTCATTTAAATACTATTATTACAAAGTAAATACGTAATTCAATGAAGGCGATTTCAGGTCGATATATGGATTAAAATTAACGCAATAAAATTTTCGAAAGTGTTATTTAATATGGTTTTCTTAGTTTTGATTCTAAATATTACTGAATATGTTTTGCTACACATTATTTATAATGCATAGAAAATCTTCTCAAAATAGATTGCCATGGCGAGTAATACAAACGTTACTGACAATTATAAGAATATACGAGAATAAATATAAATATATGCTAATATTTTGACGTATGTAAACAGACGGTTCGTTTTCAAAGAAATTATAAGAAAAGCAAATCCGAAAAGAAAAAATTAACGACAATTTTTCCAATATATCTATCTCCACTTTTTATGAATGAAACAAAATAACATTTACAATAGATATTGATATAAACTGTCATCGATCTCTCCATCGATCCATTCCTCTCAAAATGCATCAACCTCTGTTGTAATCAATAATTTGTTCTATGTTATTTATCACATTCACTTATTCGAACGATTCATATCTTTTCCGATGTAAATTTGATTTTCTATGTAGATAATTAGAAAATTAGCCTGACAAGCTCAAAAGCATGTGGCTACGAGTGGATAGCGTTAAGAACATTTTGTAATACATACAATCTTTGACAGACACCGACTTTATATATATATATATATATATATATATATATATATATATATATATATATATATACAAAAGTGATGTTAATATTTTCTCAGCCCAGCCACTTCCAGAATTTTGAATAAATGACCAAAAAGTTATAGTTTTGCGTTAATCCCTTCTTGATATAGCCGAAAACTTCAGTATACTCTTGCCACATACCCCGAAAGAGCCAAATCACAGATTGCTCCCTGATTCTAGCAACATGTAACTCTCTCTAACCATTTGCATGTTATATTTTAGAGTGGCGATGAGCGATGCCAAGTAACTGAAGAAATGTCCGATGAAGCTTAATAATTATAAAGAATGGTATTTATTAAAGGATATCTCTTTTGTTTCATGATTGTTTTCTCTAAATGTTGGTGTCTATTTATTACACCAAAATTCCGATAAGTTTAGCCTGTTCGGCTTTTTAAAAATATATATAATTGTTCTTTTTCAATATTTTCAACATTACTTAAAGGGAAGTTTGGGAGGTGTTTTGAATTGTCGATAACTTTATTAACATGAGAAAAACATCTCACTAATATAATACTTAAGTCTTTGAACTTGCATAAACTTTACTTCTAATTTTTTGAGATATAAACATATGTATTATGCATGTATGTTGTTCGTTGGAATAAACATTGTAAGAATATAATTATACAGATCAGTATAAAACATTTTGTTTTTATTTTTTCTTTTACCGAATGAGACATATGTAAAAGCAATTGAGTGTTGGATATTATGAGCTGAGGTCTAATGTCTAGGCTTTAATGTCAGTGATGTGGGCCTTAACATGTGGGCAATATGGCAACTAATTAAAATATTCTAACAAACTATTTAAATGACTTAAATTTTTGTCACAATTGCCCTAAAGATAAAGTGAAATTGCATATGAAAATAGTGTTCACATTAAATGTTAAACTAATACATGAACCTTCACTTTTTAAACTATTTCCTATTCAGTCATTTTGCAAATTTCTTATGATGATTACAATAAAATTTGGCGTTTCCTGCTTAATGTTCTGATTTTTAGATCGTAAATCAAAACCAACTTGTAAAATTTGTTTCTTCAAATACTTGCAACAATTACTGTTTCTAGGTTAATGATAAAACCAGAAAAGCTGTTTTATTGCCTAAGATTACAGGAGACGATTAAAGATTTTCGAAAGCAGAATGAAAATTAACTTGCTACTTTTTGCATCTCTTCCAAATGATCGGCTTTTGAAACTCCTTTCAAAAGAGATAATATTTAGTAATTTAATTCAAGTAAAAATATTTGAATTTAAAAATCTGACTAAATGTAAATCTTTTTATATTGAGGGGATTAAAATGTAACCCCTCTTACGTAATTTCCTATGCTTTTCATCCTTAAAGTAAAAAGATTTGAAGCGAAATGTTAGTGCAGATATTTATGACAAGTGTTGTATATTACAGCAAATATATTTGAATATATTTTTTGTCAATTTATGTAACTTTTCAATGGTTCTCGCTTGCCCCAGTGCTGCCAATGGCAATGATAATGCCCAAATATCACATGACTTTTAGAAAACCCCAGAGATGAAAAGATCTATTCTGTGCCAGGTAAGTGTAAAACAATAAGAGCATTGACGAAAAATATATTTAAAAACAGGCAACTGGAAAACTTATGAATTAAAAGATTGTCGTTTTTCAATTCTTGAGTAAGACGCATATAATTAACAAACATTTCGAATCTTTGATTTTCTATTTGATTTTCACGTTGTTGGGTAATTTTTAGAAAATTGATATCACTGCTGTGTGAATAATCAGAACATGTGTTATGATGTAACACGGAAACTTTAAAAAATGACGGAAATGCCCTAAATTCTAAAAATAAAATTTAATAAGAATATGAAATAACAAAATTCAATTTTATGGTAACTGGCGCTACTCGAAGAGATTTGGTGTTGTAATAACATGATAACGTGTAAATATTTTATAGTTCTTTTGTTTAAAAAAAAATCACCACAGAATAATTCAGATATATCTGTGAATAACAACTTGGGTTTAATATAATTTTTTTAATCAAGTTAACCCCAAGCTAGATAGTAAGGCTACTAAGACACGAGGGATTATTGGGTGTGGAAGAATTAGAAAACAGAAACATTACTAAAGAGGGAGTACAGAAGAAGAGTAATCAGGAGTACAGTAGATAGAGAAATTTGACGGAAGGCAAAACAAACGATGATGTAAATACAAGTCCATTGAGAAATACCCCGTCCTTGGACACATATAATAATTATCCCTTAGCCTGTTATTTTTATCGGCATATTTCAAAATCTATTAATGAAAAGATCCCACAATGAGTCAATCATGCTAACTTTGTTTTTATATACTGATTCATTATACTTTTAAAAGTTTCCATTTACTTAGATTGATTTAAGTTGGCAAAGGCCAAATGTAAGGACGATTGTAGAGAGGGAGTTTGTATCACTTTAATCTTACAAATGGCTGAGGAATGTCTGCCTAAAAAATATGTATAGGAAGTAGAGTCGCACTATGATCTTTGGCACTGGTATGACATATTCAACTATTTTAATCTCAAGTTACAGATGTCCATTACCTATTGTACCAATACTTTTCAATCTATCGCACATTTTAACCATCATTCATTCATTCATTCATCTGTCCATCCAACACTGAATATATCCGAGTCTATTTATCTTTTTTATCAATCCATCTATAAATCTTGTTGTTTCTCTAAATAATTGTCTATCCGTCTGAGTGTATCATTCGATATAAATTGACCAAAATCTCCTCTTCATAAGATTTTTCTCCTTATTTTCCTTCTTCACTTCATTCACACAAAGAATTCATGCGGAATGCATTCGGCTCTTTTGTTCCGTTTTCTGTTCCCTAGAGATTTTCTATATCAATTTCCTTTCTTGCAATCTTCTATCATTCGAGATTTTCCATCTGCTCATGATCTTTTATCTAAATGTTTTCCCTTCATTTGTTCCTTGACATTTCAGTCGAATCAACTGCCTCGGCACAAAAATTCTTTTTTAAACTTATTTTATTTTAATACCATTTTAACAACATTCATTGAAATTTTCTTGAGACTTTGCTTTCGGTGCTTATGCATTCTAAAAATATACAATTTAATCAACAGAGACGCACATCTACTTACCGTGGTAGAAAAAGCTACAACATAAATAGAAATACATTGTTGAATTCGTCCTAAAGAATTATCATTTTACAACAAAAGGAGATAGAAGGATTCAGGAGTTCTATTTTTGAACGTTCATATCTTTGGGGTTTCGAGCATGATTCACGTCGAACCTATTTTGAAACGATCGCACGTGTATTTTGAATATTCATGTCCACAAACAAGTATTATTATGTATGGAAAAATTAATGTAGTCTAATAATTAAAAAAAAATAGTTTCTGAGTTTTTGGCTTCTTCGCATAATAGTGAAGTTAAAAAATGAACTCACTTGGTAACAACTCCAAAAATAAACCAAGTGCAATAAATTACCATTCAGGTTTCAATTTCTATTAACAATTTGACATTACAATTTTTGTAAATCTTTTGTATGTGATACTGCATTTGCAGTGGATTAATTTAAGAATGTACAGAGAAAATATGAATTTGAATTCATATAATATACATTTTCTGTATACTTATACAACGGCAAGAAATACCGTTAGTTTGTTCAAAGCCTTAAAAGGAAAGGGTAAAGAGAAGGACGGATATCGAGACCAAGGTATCAGAGGATGTCGATTGACATTACATTTGAATATTTGAAGATTATAGCTATCAGGGAAGCAAGTAGGACGAAGGGAATTCCACTGCCGGGAAGCTGTTGGAGTAGAAGAGGCGGTTACATTTAACTGTTTCGACAGTGAAAGGTTGGAACTGAGATGGTAACCTTGTAGCTCGCTTAAATTCATGTAGTTGGGGGTACCAGTGAAAGTAGCTCGTCAGAGCAGTTGTCATGAAAATATTTGTAGAAAAGACAGAGGGAAGCCACATCACGTCTGCGAGAAAGTGACTGTAGTCGAGATGCTAGGTCAGGACCTATCACATTACAAATCCGTCTTTGGATTTTGTTGAGAACCTCGAGATTAACAGCGAGGGCACCAGACCATATATGGCAACAGTATGCAAGGACGAATGGTAGATTTGTAGATTTGAAGGGTGGATTCAGACGAGAAAAACTTCTGGCGCGACTTGCTTTGCAGTAGATGAATCTATTGATTCAATGTATTTGTTCCACCTCAGGTCAGTAGAAAACGTGTGACCAAGAAGGCGCAGAGAGACGCTCTCGTAGAGTTGACCCTTAGCCATGCTGATAAGAGGCAGGGTAGTTTCTCTATGGTGGGTAAATGAGAGCAGTTTTGTTTCAGAGGCATTAAAGTTTACACGCTATTTCTTGCCCCAGTCAACCAGTTTGGAGTTCCTTTTCAAGATCAACGGCCAGGTTAAATTTGTCAGCAATGCCGGATTTACTATTGAGACAGGCGTAAATGGTAGTGTCATCTGCGTAGATGCCTACTTGAGAATTGATGACATCAAGAAGATCGTTGATGAAGCTTAGAAACAGTGTAGGACCCAGGATAGAGCCTTGGGGAACACCAGCGTTCTTATGAAAGGATCTGGAGGAGAACTCGTTTCGGAAGACCTTCATTTCACAGGAATGATTGGATTAAATTAAATAATCCCTGAAGCTTACGAAGAAGGCTGGCATGTCAACCCCTATCAAAAGCCTTAGAGATATCTAGAGCCACCGTTGCCGTTATTATCAAGAGCTTGGTATACAAATTCAGTTATGGACGTAAGAACGTCAGCGGTAGACCGATCAAAGCGGAAACCATATTGTTTGTCAGAGAGTAGATCATGGGAGGTAAAGAGCTTAACCACTCCGGCATTGATTAAAGCCTCGAAGACTTTAGTGAAGAGTGATAGGAGACTGATACGGTAGTTAGATGGGTCAGAAGGTTGTACATATTTCTTAAATACATGGACAAACGATTAGGACATCCAACAGTCTGGAAAACAAGTGTCAGTGAAGCAATAATTATATAGTTTGGAGAGAACTGAAGCCAGCTCAGGAACACATTTCTTTAGGACTATGTCTGGTTCCCCGTCACCACCAATTGATTTAAGAGAGTCTAATTTAGAGATGATGTCCAATACCATCGACGGGATTTTGCTCATCTCATTCAATAGAGCCTCAGTTCTCAGGTGTAGGTACTCCGGTTGAATGTCGTGTGAAGTTAAATGAGGATTTCCGAGTAAAGTATTCAGCCTTTTCAGGGAAAATACATTGTCTTCAATACCGTTTATTAAATATATACTTTTGTTTTATGAAGTTTAATTAAACCAAGTAATTTCTTGAAAGAATAATATGATTTAAAACAACAGATTTACGCTTGATTTATTCAAGTAATATAAAAACACCGAAATATCACCAGTCCCGTTTTTCGGAACCCAACGAAGAAATCTAGGAATTTCCCAGGCACATCAATGTTATTTTTTCGCCACGTTTTTTCACGCCACTTGTAAATGGCGTCTCTCGTTGTAGTTAAAGTGATAATGATAATTCAGTGAACACGTCCTCTTCTCAATATTCAGGCAAAACAGGCTTCATTATTTGCTTGTCAGATCTAGAGATTCCATGTTAACGCTCTTAAAACTCGTTTGAAAGTCAAATGAGAATGTTACAATTTTCTGCATGTCGTGTAACCGTTACTTTTGACAGAAATGCATTTATAAGAGTGCGATATAAATAGCTCTACTGAGGTCTTCCGGTATTCTGCCATTGTCATATTTTTCATTTTCACATTTTGGTAAACTTATCGATCTCAGAGTGTCACCTTTCTTGCAATCTTATCTGTTCTTGCTGTTGTGTTTCTATTCATATTGACCAATGCTGATCTTACGAGAGATGTAAACACCACAGGTCCTTTAAATTGTATATAAATATAGGTTTATCGCCATTGTTAAAATGGAAAATGGCTTCGATTGAAGTGCTACACTAAAATATATTAAGATGCATAAAATCTAAAAAGGAACAATAATAAAAGTATAAAGTTTCAACACATATGGATTTGTTCATTCCATCTCTGTAGTAGATGCTTTTGTACGAGTGTGGTCACTTTTTTAGATTTTATGCATGCTACTGTAGAACTAGTTTATCTACTGCTATTTCTTTTTTATTATGCATGCTTGCTAACTTTATGTTCTGTAGTTTATCATTTGTATTTTGCCTCTATACTATTTCTATTGTATCATACACCTTTTTCTTGTTTGCATTTATTACAAGTGTTTTTAAATATACAATATTTTATGCCATTTCTTGACTTCTTGACTATCTTGACTTTATCTCTTATAGTGTTATCCACCTTTTTTCTCGTCTCTCAAAATGTTGCCGTTGTCACAAGTTCTTGCGTTAAGGTGGTTTACTATGAGTTGCTTTTTTTCTAGGATTTTATATTTGTCCTTAACTGCAGAATATATATTTCGCCATGTTGGATCTTGTCGTCTTATAGCGTAATCATTGCTTTGGATTTATCTATTTTTTGTAATTTTATCTTTAGTTTGCATAGCACTATAAGAAGATTGCTCCTACAGTCAGTACCTGGCCTTTAAGTTTTAATCATTTTCTGTTAGGTAGTCTATATTGTTATTTATTACGTTTATTTATGTTCACAAACACCTTGAGTGTTCTTGTAACAGAGAATCGGATCAACTCTCTCAACAGCCAATCGTGGAAGATTGCATCAAACGCAACCAAATCTGAGTCTCTTATTGGATTGACCCGATTCTGTGTTACAGTTCTTCAAACCAGAATTTTGATATATGACTTGTTCATTCGCTGTGTACTAATATCCGAAATTTTGGTAGGCTATCCAGATAAGTACTTGTCTAGTATTTCATTATATTTGTCTTCCTATTTTTGTATTTAGTTCCATCCGTGAATATAATTCCTTGCAATGGAAATTGGTCTTATCTAATTTTGCACCTATTTATTTCTTCTTCGATAATTTGTTTCGTGCCTATGTATAAAATACTATAATGGTTCTTATGAGAAATGACCGTTCAGTTTTATTAGAATTCTGTTCAATAGTTTCCAGGATCTTCTAACACATTTTCTTTAATAATTCTAATGAAAATTAGGACTTTCTTTCAGTCTTATTTACTAACTTCTATTGAACATATTGGCCTTTTTAATTAGAAAGCATAGGGGATATTTTTTCTCCTAAGTTGTTTACAAAGCAGTTAAATATCTACTATTAAGAAAATTGACCAGGGAAACATATTTCAGTAGGAAAGACGGGAAAGTGTTTTATTTTACCGCAAGTTTTGCATTGTCGACAGAAAAAGTACTTTCTCTTCATCACGGTTCGTTTTCTCCAAAACATTTAAGCTAATCATAAGATTGGGGAATTCTTACTGTCTGTTGCTCTTAGTAATACTACTGTTATTATTGCTCTTAAACTTCCCATATTTAATCAAAACATCTAGATTCTCGTAAAGTTATTTACAAGAATATATAACTAAAATTAAAAAAAAAATGATTAGGAAAGAAACAGACATATTTCATTGGGAAGCAGTAGACTGATATTCATGATTCTAAAACTTGAAAACTATCTTTTTTTTCTACTCATCCTCACTGAAGGAATCAAATTAGATGTTTGAATTTTGAAGCAGAAATTTACACGGTGAAATATGGAAAATTTAATTTTTTAAAAACTGAATTTGTTTCAAACATCAAGAAATTATTTGACTTTTACTTTTACCCTAAATAATTTGTAATAAGGTGCTCACCAATTAACGAACATTTTTCGTCTTCAAAAATGGGTTTGATTCCCAACAAAATTGTGTATCGAGCTATTTAGAGATTAAATTTTTCTATTCATTCCAAGTTGCTTTCAACTAAACTTATTGTAAACTTGATTTTTTAAATAAGAATTGCCTATTGTAGAAGAATAAGCAAATTAAATATTGTGTAAAAAGTATGTAAGTGCAGTCTATTTCATTTTTATTTAAAGAGAGAAATCCATCTTTAAATTAAAATACAATCACCAATCTGGTTCGATCACTATGTGAATACGTAGAATATAAACACCGGTTACGCAAAGAGGTAAATCGGCATCATAAGGAGAATTCAATGTTCCCCGAGTCATATTGAATGGGATGAATAGATGATGAAGGTGAGCGACTAGATCGGTTGAAATGCTGCGATGACAACTAAAGACCTGGAAAGTCGTCCGAATGAATGTATGCCTTATGATTTTCACATTTTTATTTAATTGAAAACACGCGTGGAATTAGAAATGATTTTTCATTAAAAAAACAAAAAAAAACGCAGTTGTCAAAAATTCACCAGTTTCATTAAACTGTTCTCAAAATAAAATCCAGATTTGTCGACTCAACTAGACAATTTATATGTAAGTAGATATGATGCCGCCGAATATGTTTTCAAATGTTCTATACAGATATACTTAATTTTTTTTTTAATATTGTATCTAAATCTATACTAGCCCGTTTTTGTCAAGGTTGAAGGTAGCTATTACAGCAATGCTGTTACTACTGTAGGTAAATAATTTTACTACATAATTCCATCGCTTTTTTATCATGTTTCACTGTTTGTCAAAAATATGATCAGGACGAATGAGACTGGCGTAAAAAAAAAAAAACAAAAGAAAAAACAGGAAGAGTTGAATTCCTAAGAGTGTTAGAACGACAGTAATATTATATAAGATAAATTCTAATTCAGTTCGCTGATAACATTTTAGGTCACCTCACACTTGTATAGCATTTACTCTTGATTCTTGCTTCAACATATGATTATCATTTTCGATCTTCATCATGTCTTCTTTAATTACGTCTAGGTTTCAATTTTATGTTCAATAAATTTTGTTACATTCATTAGATAAAATATTTATGATTTTTGGAGTTACTTCGCACCGATCAGAGTTTACATTTTTCAAGTTAATTTTCTCACTAAATCCTCCTTCTCATCCAGGAAGTAAAAATGAAAGATAATAAAATTGAAACAAATAGATTTATAATCTATATCCAGTGATCAATATTTAAGAAAGAAAACGAATGAATGCATAAAGCCTTCTTCATTTAATTTAAAAAGTTATAGAGATGCACGTATTCGAATGTTCAAGTTTTCACCGAAATTAAATAATGGGTAAATATTTTTCTATGACAAACATTTCTAAAATAAATTCATTGATTTTTTAAAAAGTTCTGTAAGTTTCATTAAAATTCGACAATTATTTGCAAAAATTTCCACATTAAAATATTTTCAACTGAAAAAGGCGCTAAAAAAAACCTAATGCTAAATATTAGTTGACTGCAGATCTAAAATACAAGATTTTCAACCAAAATTTCAAGCATGCTAAAAAGGAATAAAAATTTTAAAAAAATAATTAAAAAAAAACTTTGGTCTCTCCTCTTATTAACAGCATAAACCTTTTCACAATAAAACTTTGTTTTTATTAAGTTTGGGGACTTTTTCAGCAGGGTATGCTATTTCTTTGCGGGTAAGTGGAGGCCTAGCTCGAAATCTCCCAGCGGGATGTTGCGAACCATCCCACCCACTGAGCACGCACTAGTTAATTCTGTTCTCGTTCCTTTCGGTCCCGGGTCGTTTTGAGTCCTATTTGAAATTTCTCAGCAACAGCGGTCGATCGATGTGACGTGACGTGGCTGTCTCAGGGTTGATCCTTTGGTCACGGCACCATTTGTGACGTCGTCCCCCCTGGTCGCAGCGTCGACTGTGTCGTTCGATCCCGTTCGCGACGCCAGCTGTTCGCTCCTCGCTGCTCCAAGTGTGACGTTCTAACCCTTTGGTTAGATGAATACCAGCCTCGTCGTTCCCAACCCGCTTCCAACGCCTGGTTACCAGGGTAACTGCACTGATCTCCGGTCTGCCTACCCACGTTGTGATTAGATGTTAGACAGACGGGATCAAACAGGGATTGGGCCGTATGCAAGCTGTGTCCAACGGGGGTGATAACACACAAGAAAAATAAAAAAAGAAAAAGGTAACAACTTTTTATATCTAATTGCTCGTTACACAAGATTATTCCTACCTCCCGACCCGTTCTGTGGACCGTGGCTGCAACTAAAAAACTCTTCTCTTCGGCGTCCGCGCTGCAACTCTATCGCCCTCCGTGGCGGCAACTAACTCTTCTCTTCGGCGTCCGCGCTGCAACTCTATCGCTCTCCGTGTCTGCAACTAACTCTTCTTCGGCGTCCGCGCTGCAACTGATTTCGTCGGTTGGGGTCTCGCTTTTTTATTGAGGCAGTCAAAAACTGGGGTGGGTCTGTCGGCGCCAGGGTTTTCTTGATAATTCTAAAGACGTATTATTTCTGATTAGGATTTTCCATTTTCGGTAACTTACTTTCACCCTACTTCCTTACTGTGCCTCTGGGGGGCGTATACCCGCTTCCCCTGGTCCTTCGTATGTCAGGGTGACCGCTCTCGACCAATGGGGTCCTGGTCGGGCATCTTTCCTCCTCCCTCGCACATCATGTGACCGCTCTCGGCCAATGGGGTCCTGGTCGGGTGTCTCTCCTCCTCCCTCATGTATCATGTGACCGCCTTCGGCCAATGAAGCTCTGGTCGGTATCTTTCCTCCTTCCTTCGTGACGTCTCCAATCGGGCGTGGACAATCCGCGGCCCCGTTCTGGGGGAAGAAACACCTTGCTTAAAAAAAAAAAAAACTTAAACTGCCCTTTTTCGTACGTGACCGAAATGACGCACGCGGTATTTGTCAAACAGCCTATCGCTAATTGGATACGATCTAAGAAAGGGATTTCTCAGACCTGTCGGCGTTTCTCTGAACGCAACAAAATATTTCATTCTCCTCCGGCCGATAATAAAAATCTGTATTATCTCAAAAAAGCGACATCACCTTGGGTGGCTTTTTCCAACTCTAGAAATTGTCTGGCTTTTCGTATTAATGGTTTTGTTTTCATATCCTTAGATACACTTCCCCATCCCCTTAGACTTTTACTATCATCTCAATGACACCCTTTTCATCTGTTACTTATCAATATTTTTTTCATTGTCCCTAAAATTCGTTTCTCCAACCAATTGATAACAAACTTCCATTTTTCGTGGACACGGAAGTAGGTCAGGTGCTTGACCTGATATTTTTGACATCTGATATGTGCCAGTCGAGCGTGTGTGTTTTCGCTTACGACCTGGTTTCATATTATTTATTTTTCTCCTTTCTTTCCTCTTCCTCTTCTTTTCTTTCTTTCTCCCAGATCGCCTGAACGCAATTAAAAAATTATTCTCAAAACCCAAATATTTTTCAGCTCTAAATAATTATCAAATGGTTAACAACCCGAAAAAAACAAATCATATATTTATGAATATCTCTTTTCAGCTTTCTACTTATGCATGGTGCCACAAATGCACTGACAAGGAAAATACTTTGTTCAGTTTTAAGACATTAAAAATGGAAATAATTTGATTTTCTAGGATAAGGATAATGGTCTCAAATTACATATATACGCGTAGTATTTCATTGTGATACGCTGACTGGGAGAATCTTATTAGTTATCAAGAGCAACTAAGAATGGCATAAGGCCAAAAATGTAGGAAACTCAGTAATTATTAAAAACACAAAAATGATTTATGTGTTTAGTTTGCTAACTACCGCTTGAATTCTGAAATAATTATCAATATTCTTTTTGTAGGCCGCCTCCTTGTAAAGTAAAAAAAAAAAAAATTAACTGAGTTCCGAAATTTTTCCCATGTTATTCTTCTTGTAAACGGCCATGTGCTGTCATGCAGGCTAACAAAATCTTTCTTATTGACCAGTGACAATGATAATCGTCACAAACAATTGCTAAAGCTGTGTTCCACGGAAAAAAGGTAATGTACATTTGATACGAGTTCTTAAATGAATGTACTTATAAGCAGACATTCTTGGAAACGGTGTGAAATATTCTCCCACAGCTATGGGTTGAATAGCAGGAAAGACTGGCTTGGTTGGCAATCAGTCTACCGCAGAAAGAAATAGTAACCTACTGCGAGAGAAACTTCTACCTTGTCAATCATGGCTCGAGAGACATGATCGCCCAAACGTTCTATAACGATTGGCACTTAACTGATTGACGTTTGATAGGATCATTGGAACAATGTTCCTTTATAATTCTTAAAACGATAAACAAGGAATGCACATTTATACTTCCAACAATTGCAACGTATCCATAAAAGTTTATTGAAAAGCGTCCTCTGTCCATCAACAGGAAACATATTCGCCTTCTTGACAACGCAAGGCCGCATACAGCAAGAATATACAGAAAAAAATTGGAACTCGGGAGGTGCGTTCTACTTCACACACCACATTCACCTGACCTTGCTCCAACAGATTATCCTGAAGATTTTCTGACTATCTTTGCAAAATTTACTCAGATAACCATACCTTATTTCACACACACACACACACACACACACACAAATATATATATATATATATATATATATATATATATATATATATATATATATATATGTATTAGGGAAGGTCGATTTTGAAACCGCAACTAACTGTACCCAGAGAAAGTTGCTAATTAACATAAATAATAACTGCACAGAATATTTTGCTCTAAAAGTTTACCAATTTTTGCACAAATGCATTTAAATAGTAAGATAATCAAATATTCTGAATTTCGCCCGGTGTTAATGGAAAAGATAACTAGGTCAAATTAACACCGAGTTTTGAAGAAAAAAATGTAAAAAATAGCCTTAAAAATGTTTTATTTTATTCAAAATCGTGCAGTTATGGGTAAATTAAAGAAAATTAAATTAAAAAGCAAACATACAAAAATAATACATTTAAGATTCTATAAACTCTAAACAAATTCGTGCTTGTTTTAGGCGGTTATTTTTTTTTAAGTCTGCACCGGAAATATCTTTAGCATTCCACATCTTTTTGCTTACATTTGTTTCAAGTTTATTGAGCTGATTTAAAACACAAAAATAATTAGGTCTGTTCCTTTTTTTTATTTTAATAAACTTAATTATTATAAGAAAGAAAGAACTTTATATTCACTGTGATATTTAATATTTTTTGAAGACATTTTTCATTCGCGAGTTTTGTTTATTTTTTTTTGCATGAGCGTAAGAAGTGATTTACATTTATTTCGTAAGGTAAGTAAATACATACTTATTATTTCATCTTTTATTGTATTTTTCCAGTGTTTTTTTTATTTCACTTTGGAATTTATAATTAAATTTGTTTAATTTTTTATAATAACATTATTCTGTTATTATAAAAAATTAAACAAATTGAATTGCATTTTTTTCAGATATTTTTTATAAAAATGATTGGAAGACGAACTGTACTTTCTATTCGCAGTGTTACTGCTACAAAATTTTGAGGACCACCTTGTCCATTAGATAAAACGGAGCTGTCTACTTTTCGACAAATCATCCACTATAGTTATTTTCTAAAAATACTTGTTCAAACTTAACAAATTTTGCTATTTCTAAATTTAATATTTCAGGTACCAGTGGAAGACTGAGAATATTTAAAAGACCAGAGGGCCAAAATAGGACCCAAGGGTAGTTTCCAACTTGAACCTGTTGATATAACTGCCATTTAGAAACCCACAAAGAGTGTAGTGGAAGGAGAAAGACAAAAACAAATTTATTCATCTCCTATTGCCTCCACATTTTATGATCAGGATGTTATTCTTTCCAGTCATCAAATAGCGATGAAATATATGAAGAATATGAGCCTGCCAGACATTCCAAGGGTGTTTACAGCTTTTTAAAAATTCCTCGGTATGCTACTGAGTTGATCAGGGCTGATGGTTCATCAAACTTAGGAGAAAGCCTTGCAAATGCCATTCTTTTAGATTTGAAGGCCATGGGCCTTCTCAAACAATGTGTTAATATTGAAGACATAATTTTGGATAAATCTAAAATAGACCGTGAAAAAGAAAGATCAAAACAAAATACCCATCAAAAACATATAAAGCAGAAAAAATTATTTGTATAGGTGTTGAAGGAAGACATGAATCACATGCTGAATATTCCCTACACTCACATAATCTTTTTCCTTACACAGCAAAACTGTTGAAAACATTTATTACCAGAAACTATCACAACCTTCTTTCTTTCAGTGAACTTTGGAACACAATAAATAGTTAAAGAGAGACAACTTTTGTTTTACTCAATGTATGCCTTTCTTTCACATCCTTTTTTGTATATCTTGTTAAATACAAATTTTATGTGTAATGATGTATTTGGCTTATCCTTTTTTCTTCACGTCAGTTTGGTTTCCTAATCTAAGTTAAATTAATGTGGTGAAGTCCGCCACAAAGTGTTAATATTGAAGACATAATTTTGGATAAATCTAAAATAGACCGTGCAAAAGAAAGAACAAAACAAAATTCTCATCAAAAACACATTGATAAAGCAGAAAAAAATATTTGTATTGGTGTTGACGGAAGACATGACAAAGATACATTGCTATATAAAGAGATTGTGGAGGCAGATGGAAAGACAAAATTCAAGAAAACAAAGGGAAAATAACACCATTTGACATTCATAAAGGAGATGAGTTGTGGTGAAAGTGGAAAATACCTCACTCATAGAGTTATTACTACTACTGGAGCAACTGGTGTTGTTCTAGCAAAGGAGGTTGCTAGTATTTTGGAGGAGTAAAAAGTGTTGATACCCCAAAGGCTGTTTTACTGGACAACACCCATACAAATACTGGCTGTGAAGTTGGGTTAGTTATAGTTCTAGAGAAAGAAATGCAAAGAAAATTACACAAAAAATTGGTTGCTCTCTACATTAAAAAATGAGCTACTTTTCATG
This sequence comes from Acanthosepion pharaonis, assembly GCA_903632075.3. Classification (NCBI taxonomy): domain Eukaryota; kingdom Metazoa; phylum Mollusca; class Cephalopoda; order Sepiida; family Sepiidae; genus Acanthosepion; species Acanthosepion pharaonis. Next base: position 995,893 of record CAHIKZ030001107.1, on the reverse strand, counting down.
GTTGTTTTAAGCACATTGATGGCAAAACAAGATGTCCGGCATCATTTATTGGTCCACTTGGGAGACTGTGCAAATGGCTATCATAATGTTCCCCCGGTTAAATTCATACACATAGTTCGTCTTCTAGATAGCCAATATTCTAGCATCAGACAGTTGATCTGAGCAGTGATCAGATACTTCTTTTAGAATATGCAGTAGGGATTTCACTAGAGAAAGTCAAACCTAGATATGCTGCATGAAAAATTGGCCCCTTAAATCAAGCAAGCTGGTTGACGTTAGCCACCAGACTAATGTGTTTGTGGACTCGAGGTATTTACCCTAAAAACATTTTCCAAACTCCACAGCCTTATCCAGTTTATTGTTGGAGTGTATGCAGTTAGCTGGTTTGAAATTAAGAGGGAAAATATATTTTATAACCAGCAATTGTATATTTTCAATATGTTACAAAGAATTAAGGAACTACCAGCTGAAATTCAGGAGATTGCATTCGAAAATATTCAATATAATGATTTTGGTCTCCTACCAGAAAATATGCTGTATGCAATGCTGAAATCGGATTAACTGGAAGTGAGGGAAGAAGCTATAAAAAGAATTTTAGCCATTAGGTAAGTAATTCCCATAATATTGATTAAAATGATTTCATCTATTTATAGTTTCATTTTATAGTACTATCCTAATTTCATTATAAAAATTAAGACAAGGTTATTTTTTTTTTATTTTGATTTAATTGTTTTATTTTTTCAGAAGGGGAGAGCCAACAAGAAAGAGGTTAAAAATATCAAAGATAAATTTTGATGCCATTTGAGTTGATCGACTTGTCCCAAAAAGGAGTTTATGTGCCTGGATTCACAGCGGAATTTTCTGATTATGAAATTCTGGAGTCAGCAATGAGTGGGACAACATTTTGAGTTGTCTGATTTGCCTTCACACTCACAAAGTGTCAAAAGGGCAGTAAAATTAACAACTGCAGCTTCCCAATCAGTCTATGGAATTGAAGCAAGGCATAGGCACATCATTACAAAAGTTTTATGCCATGAATTGAGGCCTTCCTTTGCTTCAAAGTACACTTATATAGAGTAGTTTAATATGATGCAATAACAAAAATTGATATCATTCTCACAACATCCATGTTTTTGTCATGTCTTTTATAACTTTATGCCTTACAATTATTATATAAAAGAGAAACTTAAAAGACCCACCATTAGTAACAAGTAGATTTTTAGAAGAGTGTTCAAATTACAATGATAGTTTATACTAAAATCATCATCCCTCAATTTGTTCCTAGCAAAGTCCATACTTGTTTGCTTTTGTTTCATTGATAACAGAAAAATAACTGTGTAATAATATCTTGCAATGTGATTACTGACGTATCTCAATTAATGAGGTAAAATGTAGCTTATCTGACTTTAATTGCTTCTTTTTGATATATTGTATTTATTTCATTTGAATAATATAAATTGACAAACTTTTCTGGATTTAAATTATAAATTTTTAAAGCAATTTCATATCTAACTGTATCAAAAACAAAGATTTTCTGTGATATAATGGGATATGCATACACCTATGTTCCCCCTTACTGGAGTGTGATTGGCTGATGTCCGTCATAAATATCGACGGACGTGTAGGAGAGAGTCAGAAGAGAGCCTTAGTCTGAGAGCTAAATCCATAACGACGCCCATTGGACTACGCCATTGATCTACACTTCTTGACTACGACGCGTACCAGTCGATTACTGCTACCATATTCTACTTGGTTATAGTAGCCAAAACCACGTAGCTACTTCGTTCAAATATATCCCTTTTCGGGACATATCAGTTGGTGACGAGATTCGTAACAACCTCACAAGTTAAAACAAAAGAAAAAAAATACAGTGGACAACGTGTACTAACGAAGAACGTCAGAAAAAATTGTTGGACGCTTACAGAGAGTAAGTAATTTTTTCACTCATGTTTGTTTTAACGCTTATTGACGAGGAACGTTAGAAAAACTTATGAAATGCTTGCCCCCACCTCTTGTTCGGAATAAGAATTTTATTGTTTATTGGAGCGGAATTATTTTCTGGTGAATACGTTGACAAAATGGAACAAATGGCGGAATTAGTTAAGGGGCTACAAGACATTTTACTGCAACAATTCCAACAACAACAACAACAGTTCCAACAACAACAATTACTGCAACAAGAAAGGTTTGAAAAGTTATTCGAACACATATTATCTTGGACAAAAAATGAACCATTGTTTTCGGCTGAAGGTATTTCAAATTCACTCTCAGAATTTAAAGACGACCCTGACAGTGGTTCAACATTTCCGGCTTATTTTCGTAAGTTTGAAACAATATTTACGAAAAGGTGCGAACAATGGTCCGACGAGGAAAAAATTACTTTATTGTTGCAGAAGTTGGGAACAGAAGAAAATACGAAATACACGAATTTAATTCTGCCAAAGAAGTCAGAAGAAATGACATTCGGCAAAACAGTGGAAATGTTGTCGAAACTTTTCGATAAAAGAGATAGCCTGTTTCATACTCGATACAAGTGTCTGAATATCGTTAAACAAGATGATGATGATTTTGTTACATACGCAGGTATGGTTAACGCACAGTGTGAGGCGTTTAAATTGAAAGAGTTGTCAAGCGACATGTTCAAGTGTCTAATTTGTGTGCAAGCGACAAAGAATTTAGAGCAAGAATACTCTCGATCATGGAAAGAGATCCAGAGATTACGTTACAAAAAGTAACTGAAGAATGTCAACGAATGATAATGGTAAAAAAAGACACTACTCGGATTGAGGAGAAGAACATTTCGCGAGTACAAACTGTACAACAAAAGAAGTGTATACAAAAACAAAGAAAAATAATATGCAGTGCCTATGGAGGACAGCATTGCAAGAAGAACTGCTACTTTAAGGATAAAAAAAATGTTATAATTGTGGGCGTGTAGGCCATAAAAGTTTACATTGTCGGACAAAACAGAGAAATGAAAAAACAAAGTCTCAGGCAAAAGCGAACGTAGTTTTGTCTAAACACGAAATTGAGGATGGTCAAAGAAGAAAATACTTCGATGTAAAAATAAATGGGCAGACCGTAAAATTATTACTCGATCCAGGAAGCTAACATAGAAAAAAATTGGTTACCCACCGTTGACGAAGACCGACAAAATTGCCAGAGGAGTGTCTGGAAAAAGACTCAAATTTCGAGATGAATTAAAATGTAACATTTCGTTCATGGGAAAAATTCACAAATCGAAAGTATATGTGCTCCCTGGTTCAGTAAACCTCTTTGGTACAGACTGGATAGTATCATTTAATTTGTGGGAATTACCAGTAAATTCTTTCTGTAACAAAGTGAACGTCACAGGAAATTCTCAGAGTTGAAAAATGAATTCCCTCGTGTTTTTTCAGAAGGACTAGGTCTGTGCACAAAAACAGAAGTCAACAGAAGTCAACTTTGAGATGAAAGAAAATGTGAAAGCAATTTTTAAACTGAAAAGAAAAGTTCCATTTTCGGCACTAGACTCAATAAATGAGGAGTTAGAAAGGTTGGAAAAATTGGCGTAATTTCAAAAGTGGATTACTCGGATTTGGCGTCTCCAACCGTTTATATAAAAAAAGATAAACAGAAAAATCAGTGTGTCCTGATTTCTCGACAGGCCTGAACGATTGTTTACTTAATTGAACGGAGGTAGAGTGTTTTCAAAGTTGAACTTGTCGGAGGCTTACCTTCAGGTTAAAGTCAGTGAAGAATGTTCAAAGTACCTGACAATAAATACTCTTAAAGGGATTTTTAAATTAAATCGTCTCCCTTTTGGATTGAAGGTAGTTCCAAGCCTATTCCAGAAAATAATGGACACAATGTTGGTTGGTATGGATTATGTCGATACTTAGACGACACAAAACGCATATTAGATCAGTATTTCAGAGAATTGAGGAATACGGGTTCAAACTGAGTGCTGAAAAATGTCAGTTTTTCCTAAAGAAGATAAAATATTTAGGGCAGATAATTGACAGTAAAGGAAGAAAACCGGACCCAGAAAGAGATGAGGCGATAAAAAATATGCCAGCACATGATAATGTGGCTAAACTCCAGGCGTTTTTGGGATTGTTAAGCTATTATAGTATTTATATACCAAAAATGTATGAAATGAGAACCCCTTTAAACAAATTGTTGAAAAAGGGCACATACTGGACATGGTCGAAAGAATACGAGGATGCTTTAAAAAAAAAAATGTAATGACGGGCTAGGCACTGTACATAAACTCGAGGACGGATCTACGAAGCACATGTCCCGAGAACGTTACTGCCTGCGGAACGAAATTATAGCCAAATTGAAAAAGAGTTTGTCAATAATCTTCGATGTAAAGAGATTTAGCAGATTCATATATGGAAGACAATTTACTCTGCAAACAGACCACAAACCGCTGTTAACAATTTTTGGTTCAAAAAAGGTATACCAACTCACACGGCAAATAGACTACAGCGTTGCGGTATAATTCTATTGAATTACAATTTCAGAATGGAATATGTGCCTTCAAAAAAGCCGATGGGTTGTCGAAGTTAATACCGAAATATACGGAACCGCTGGAAGAAACAGTTATCGGGGCGCTGAAAGACGAAAGTGAATTGTCGGGTCTGTTATGCAATACCATTATAGAACTACCGGTTACTGTATATGATGTGAAAAAAATCAGCGGAAAACGATGATTTCATTAAGAAAATGAAAAAGCAAGTCTGGTTGAACGTGGAAACAAAAAAAAAACGAACGAGTGTGCCACATTTTTCAATATGTGATCAGATATTACTTTGCGCAAACAGAGTGGTAATGCTGTGTACTTTACAGAAAAAAATTCTGAAAGAATTTCACACTGGTCATCCAGGGATTTCGCGAATGAAATCTCTAATGAGAAGATACACGTATTGGCCAAGGATGGACAAGGACATAGAAAATGTGGTGAAACAGTGTAAAGGATGTCAACTGGCAGCAAGGGATCCACCTGTAAAGAGTCAACCATGGCCAAAGACAGATGTCCCATGGACTCGACTGTATATCGACTATGCAGGACCCATAAATGGATCGTATTACCTTATTGTGGTAGACAGTCTTACTAAGTGGCCAGAAATTGTTAAGTGCAGACATCCAACTGCGAGAAATACGATAAATGCCCTTAGTGAAATTTCTAGTCGCTTCGGACTCCCTAAAACTTTAGTCAGCGACAACGGAACGCAGTTTACAGGAAGTGAATTCAAGAAATTCTGTACAGCATTGTCCATCGATCACATGACAACACCAGTTTATGATCCAATATCGAATGGACGGTCAGAAAAATTCGTGGACACATTTAAACGAGCCTTGAAGAAAAGTCAAGTTCATTTTTGGCAGTGTACAGAATCACGCCAAACCCGAATACGACGCCAGGATTATCGCCAGCAGAGTTAACGTTTGCAAGAAGAATACGCTTTTTGACAGGCTGTTGCCTAGTCCGGCGAAGAAAACTGCGAAGAAACAAAACTACATGACTAAAGTATATAAGCCAGGAGATAAAGTTTTCTTCAAAAAATTTAGTGCTGGAAAAGCGTATTGGGAATGTGTAATAACCAAAAGAATTGGTCAAGTCATATACATTATATAGAAAGAAGAAAAATTATCTTGTAAAAGACATTGGAATCAGCTAAGACCCAGACATAGTACAGAGGTTGCGGAAAATACCGAAGAGATTCCAATGGAAGTCTTATATTACTCCTTCGATATTCCCGTGCTAGTGAGTCAACATTCGCCGATGGAGGTATCCTCGATCTCAAGGTCAGAGGTACCAGTGTTTTAAACGCCACCACTGCAAGGCGGATTGAGGCGAAAAAGGCTTAGAAAAAAAGTTAATTGTTTATGTCCAGACCCTAAGAAGAGGAAGTATTAAAGCTAAAATTCACGGGAGAATTTAGCCCAGTGGGAGGTGATATAATGGGATATGCATACACCTATGTTCCCTCTAACTGGAGTGTGATTGGCTGGTGTCCGTCATAAATATCGATGGACGTGTAGGAGAGAGTAAGAAGAGAGCCTTAGTCTGAGAGCTAAGTCTAACGACGCCCATTGGACTACGCCATTGATCTACACTTCTTACCTGCGACTACGACGTGTAGCAGTCGATTACTGCTACCGTATTCTACTTGGTTATAGTAGCCAAAACCACTTAGCTACTTCGTACAAATATATCCCTTTCCGAGACATATGATTCTGATGCTTCATTTTAGACGATCTTTTAAACTAAATGCTGAAATTTGGTGTTACAAATCTACTTTTTGGTGTCGGGACTTATCATACCAATGCCCAACTTTCCCCAAGTGATTCTTTTTGATATTCAAAAAAAGTTGAAAATCAACCTACTCTAATATATATATATATATATATGGTGTATCAAAAATACTTTTACAAATTTTGGGCCGCTTTATCGCACCAAACCAAGGACAAAACTCCATGTAAACTTAAGTTTAACATCTAGAATCAGTAAATTTGTCGGAATCGAAAATTATTAATGTTTAATTAACTTTGATGATTAATTAACTTCATTTGATTTATTTAACTTTTAATCGCGTGTAACTACAGTTACTCCAGTTACTCCAGGTTGTTTATGATTCGCAGAGATCGAAAGACGGAAGGACGGACACACGTACACTTTATTAATATAGATTGTCATTTCTTACTAGGAGAGCATGAAAACGAAGTCATATTTACTTTTTAAATTATTAGTATCTTAGCCTCCGAATTTAATTCTGTAAATTTAAATTGTAGTCTGTGGAATAATGTCAAATAAGTGGAAATCTGTTTCCAGATAAGATATCCAGTGTCTTAAGATACTTTTGTTTACAGGAAGAGGAATCATGGTATTCGTCTTCCAATAAACAAGTTATCATCTGGCGTCCATTAAAATTGACTGACATGAATAATGTATTAGTAGAAAATAGCCAGCATCATTTATAAATAAACTCGGAGGATTTATCATCTTTCGATAAAGCATGTTATGACTGCTGGAAATCAAAATAAAAGAGAAGACCCAAAATGGTAAGAAGAAGAATAACCGCACTATTAATTACCATATTTTCTCATTCCCTTCCCCATTCATATATCAAAAACCGTTTCAAAGCCGAGATTCAAGACGGTGCGAAGACGTTGGATGATCATTGTATACGCATCAATTTTATTTGAAATTTGGATATTTGTCCCTTGAAAATATTCGAGTGGTTAAGGAGGTTTTCAGGACTTATTCAGTGGATAAGTTGCAGATAAATTTTTCTACCGTCGGTACCAAATTGGTTAATTAAAAAGTTATTCACGTTCTAGAAGACCTCGAAGAAGCAGAAGGCCCCGCATCTTGAACGCGTGTGAGGTGCAATAGCAAGAAGAGCAGCGTTTGCCAATGCTGATTAAGAATTACTAGAAATAAATAGACTGTTCGGAAAATATCGAGCCACTTTGAACATCTCAATTATCCATTTATCACATTTAGCGCAGTGATTATCGATAAAAGCAGCTATACCATTGTCTGTAATAGCTTCTATACTACATTTTGAAAGGTGCACATTCAGGTATTTTCACAAAATGTAACTGTATTTAAAAAAGTAGTGGTTTCAGTGTGGACGATATTAAAGAGAACGCCACGTGATAGATGAAGAAGGTCTGTAAAGAGGACATCACAAATTTTTTTTTTAAAAGTGCCAAGAACTGTGTGATAACCAGGGAAGTAATGTTAACAGGAATCCGAAATTTTCGTCCTAACAAGAAAATTTACGTTAAATAGGTATATAATTTCTGAATAGACGTTTTGCTATATATTAAATCCTAAGAAAGGATGGCTCTAGTCGTAACTCGAGTTTCACGTTCACACGATCTTCAGAGTACTTCAGAACTGAATCACGAGTGTATCCACACAAACGATTTAATTTTGATTGTAAAGGCAATTTTGGAACAATTTTTTTTACATCTTAGATTTATTGTTATTAGCAATGATTACGATATATTTTTATAATAGTTAATAAATGTTATGTGATATATATCACATAACATTTATTAACTATTATAAAAATATATCGAAGAAGCATATGATATATCAAACCGAATCAACTACGTTAGTATGAATATAGATAGAATATGTCACGTTTTTACGTATTTTTTTATGTTTGCATGTCATTTTTCTTGTTGCAGCATGCTAGAATGTAGTTAAGACGGCAGTTTTGATACTACTGCTAAATATCTGTCTTGACAAATATCTTGGTTCACATGTCAACATCGCTAAGCCTTTTTTGTAATATAGTATACTCGAATAAATATAGGAAAATGTTAGTGATTCATTAAGGTTTGAGAATTTCAGTTTGTATACCAACCAAAGACTCTGGCCAAACTTTATAAATGAAAAAAAAAACAAAAAAAAACATATGATCACTTTTATAACTGAATCATCGGCTCCAGAAAAACCTAAAATTAGATTTCATTTAACTAATAAGTTTATTGGTTAATATATATTTTCCCAATTTTTAAATATCCATTTTAAGGAGGGAAAATTTTCTTGATCATGTTCTGCAGTGAGTCTTTACATTTTCGTGGCAAATTTTTCATTGCGGTTTGAAAATTTAAAGGATTCCGCGCGTTTCATATGACGTCGCTGATTGGTTAACCTACACGAATATAGAAATTCAAATCTGAGTATACAAAATGCACAAAATTGTGTCAGGTATTCTGTAAGCTGGTGTGTGTACAGCAGAACTGGGGATTTTAATGATATCACTAAAATCCATGGCGTTCTTTAACCGGGCTCCAGACACACACACACACACACACACACACACACACACATATGTATATGTGTGCGTGTTTAAGTATTAAATTATCATAATTAGTATAAATTGATTACATATAATATTATAACTATTATTGTGTCATACTAAAAGAAAAAATGTTTCTACACTTAACATTATGCCTGAAATGTTTCTTTAAATCTTTATTTATAGCATTTTTGATTATATGAGTATATCATTAATGTATATAATATATATTATTGGTTGTTAAAAATCTCGTCTGAATGAAACAAATACATATCGTTAAATGATAGAATAGCATATAACTAGTCAGCCTGTGTCAATGTTACTGCGATCGTTATACAAAACTACTTGGCATACAGAATATAATTATACGCATAATTTTTTGTTTATTACTCAGACGTGTAGTATAAGTATTTTGAATTATTTGTATTGGTCTCAAACTCCCTATTTTTTTACTCACTGCCAATAAGTAAAGAGACATGACATCTCAAGAAATAACGATCCATTTTTTTCAGTGAAATTGTTCAAGAAATAAATTAGAATTGGTTGTGTTTTTATTTTGGTGAATACAAGGGGATCACCTGGTTTATAGTCGGTTATATATATATATATATATATATATATATATATATATATTCTCGCTCACCGGGTAGACTGTTCTAATTCCACGTGCCATTCGTCTCAAACACAAATATATTTATATATATATATATATATATATATATATGTTTTTGTGTTTGTAGGTATAGAGGAATATGCGTGGATATACGATCTTCAACATGGCTCTACAAATTTAAATACATTTTTATGATGCGAGATGAAAAGGTAAAGAAATTTGAACCGATTTTTAAATTGCTCGGAGAAATAAATTTAATCTATATCCCTGAAATACCAAATGATATTGCTCTTGATATCCGGGTAGTTTTTTTTTTTTTTAAAAAAGGATATGTAATGATAAAAATAATGAAAACCTTTCTCAGTTGTAACTGATAATATAAGTTCTAATTTCTTGTTTTCGGAAGACGCGAACAGGACATTATGCACCTGGAGAAGTTCTTTATAAATTTTAACTGGGTGTGTAACAGCTTAAATTGAAACTGATAAAATGCAATGAAAAATATTACATGTTCTTGTTAGATTTTACTAAAATCAGTTTGAATGGAGTTTTACGTTCCGTCCTCTATCTTATTTATCTTTTACCTTACTTCTCTATCTATCTATCTATATATATATATATATATATATATATATATATATATATATATATATATAGAGAGAGAGAGAGAGAGAGAGAGATATTGAACTATTTAATATGGTGTCGGTTTGGCATGCAAACTGGTTCCGCCGAAAGCTACTTTTTCGATTTCCCAAGTCTTGCTTTAGGAATAGTGTATATATATATATATATATATATATATATATATATATATATATATATATATATATATATATATATATATATATGTGTGTTTAATTTAGTGCTAAAAAGCAACATTAATAAAATTGAAGATAGCTGGTAATAAAAGATAGGCCACTAGCTATGTTGGGAAATAGGTCGTTATATTGTGTGTGTGTGTGTGAGAGAGAGAGAGAGAGAGAGAGAGCATATGTAATTGGAAGAAAATTGTGAAAAACATTTTTTTTTTACATCAGCAATGACTGATTGCCAGACAAGATATTTTCTTCCAGAAATGAGAAAAAAATTATAATTTTATTTCCTTCTCTGGGAGAAGATATTTTATATGCATATTAGAAAACATATAAAAATATTACATTTCAATATTTAAATATATAATATTAATCGTTTTAATTATTAACTTAAAATACTGAAACGGTTCAGTAAGGGAAAATGTTCACAAATTCTTGAATTTATGATATATTTCATTTCTTAAAAAAATAAACTCCTAGTGACAATATTTAATTTATTATCATTAGATCTTATCCCTTTCATTTGTATTTGGTAGTTCTTTTTCTCTCCCTTTTCACAAAATATGACAACTATTTTAAGACAAATCCAAAACCCAAAGTATATATATATATATATATATATATATATATGTGTGTGTGTGTGTATGTGTATTCAACTGTAGGGCCACATTTCTTCTTAAAAGCTACCTCACTAATTGAGCGCCTCACCCAAATGTCAGTGTTGAATGTGTTACCAAGCACGCATTATGAAGATTTCTCGGCGCACTTCCTCAGATATAAATTTACACAGCGCTAGATTAAGTTTTTATGAATATTTAAGAATCTTAGCTGGGTTAGAAAATATTTGGCTTTCATGAGAAGGTAAATCTTATAATCAGTACATTTAATTAGGGCTATATTTTAAGCATCACCGTAGCCTTGTGGAACTCCTATATGCTCAATTACTAAAAATTCTGGAAAAATGGTCGATTCATTGTATCGCTCCAGAAAGTACTTGACTCCACTTACCATACTCTATCCTTAAAAAAAGCAGGTCAAAAAATGGAGTATTGCTGCTATATATGAGCTGAACCGGCACAATTAAAAATACCTAACCATAACAATATTCCAAATTGATTACGCGACTTTGTCGGCGAATTATTGTCACCCCTACAGCCCACAAGCAGCTCTCTCGCTATTTTCATGGCACATTTTCAGACGAGCTATATCGCAGAATTCCAACAGTTCAGATATTTACTACTAGGACCCAACGCGCCATGAACAAAGGCTCAAATCATTCTTATTCCCTTCGTATTCCATTGCTAAGGAAGTTTCACAACAGCTTCAAGAGAACCATCAATTTGTGGAACATAATCCCGAAAAGATGCTTCATCGATTTTAATAATCTTGATTTCTAAGGTCAACCGTTATATTTCCTGCATAACCTCGTATAAATTTTCACCCTTTATGTCCATAAAAAACAACCTCATTAACTCTCTACTTTGAATGGCTCTTGGGTGTTGTATTGAGTTAACATTTAGTGAAAAAATGTCTGATACAGTACATAATAGTGAAGGAGACAATGAAGATCGAATCTACAATATAAATGTGTGTGCGATATTAGTTTCTTATCTCTAAAATTGTGAATGTATTGCTAATCCTAGAAAATATGAAAATTCATGAACACATGAACGGGACAGTTTTTGTGGAACATATCAACGGGGTATTTAAACAGTTGTTCTAGAACAACGCCTTCATCTTAATCTATTAATTGATTTGTATCGCTAACAGATAAATGATAAAAGTGAATTCTTAGCTGTTAAAAGAGTGGATAAATAAGCAGATATTGAATTGAGATATTTCTTCTGTTGTGTATTTTAACAGCAACAGACAATTTCACGCACACACATTTATATTCAAATTACCGGTGATAGGTTCTATCACACTAAAGACATGTCATATGATAATTGAAAGAACCATTGAGTGAAGTGGATAGGGCACCGGTAGGATACAGAGCAAGAGAGAGACATATCGAAATAGTACATACCCATCTCAATTGCAGCCACTAGTACCTTTCCCACTTCATCTATCTGTCAATGGCACACAGCTTATTCGGATGCTGGGCAACTTTATATCTGCGTAGTCGTGTTTTGACTGCTTAATGCCTTCGCCGAACTAGCATATATATCCGCATACGGATGTAAATCTGATAGCAAGAAAATAGACGATGGTTTTCCTTTATATGAGTGGCCAGTAGATGGTCTAAGTGACTTTATACGCTATAGCGGTCAGAAATCAGAAGAAAGTCTATTTTAGGACAAGTGATTGAAAGAGAAACATACAAAAACAAGCAAAAACATACACACATGGTTGAGTGAAAGTGGGAGAAGCAAAAATGTTAACATGTAAACCAGTATGAAAGTAGAATTAAAAGACTCGTTATAAAATGAAGAGTTTTGATGGATTACATTCGGGTGAAGATAAAGAAAAGACAATTTAGAAGGGTTTGAAAGTAATGAAATAAAACAAAATATAAAAAAAAAACCAAAAAGAGAAGAATGGGAGAAAGAGATATGAAATGAAGAAACAGGTTGGGGAAAGAAACAAAAAAGTTGAAATGAAAATTAAAAGTAAGAAAATGAATAACAATAAAGAGAAGGAGGATGAATATTATAAAACGAAAAAGAAGAAAAATTAAAAGTAGGAAGCGAATAAAATGGTTACGAAAATAAAAGAAAATCAACGAAGAAAAGGAGAATTAAAAATTTAGAAGTCGTGGGAACGAGACAAAAAGGTGACTGTGAAACAGAGTGTGCCCGACATTTGAGAACAGAAGAAAAAGAAAGAAAATAGAGGAGAAAAAAGACGAAAAGGAAAACCACTAAAAAAGAATAAAAGGAGGGAGAATATAAAATAAATGGGTGAAATCATAGGAAATAATTAAAAACTAAATGAAGAAAAATTAGAACTAAAATAAAGTAAAAAGAAAAGCCAATAGAAAAGAAAAAAAAATAATAAAGACTAGAAAAAAAATTAGAAGATTAATTAAATTCATATATTGATAAACAGAGAATCTTGCATATGTGTCCATATAGACAACCCCTACATTATTATTATATTTTTAATCAATTCGCCCCAAACACGGAAACAATGCCGCTAAGTCGCAGGGGCTAATGAAGGTAAAAGATAGGACTTTAGAAGGAACCGAAAACTGGGATAAACTTCTACAACAGAAGAAAACAAAAACAAAAACTGGGGAGGTTTGTAGGCGAACTTATCTATTCCTGTTGATAAAAAAGTAAATAAAATGTCAGAGATTAGGGTGAGACGTTAGAAGTATTGAGTTGAAGTAGACTTTACAAGGAACCGGAAATCTAATCCTAAAGAGAAACGAGGGATAAACCTTCTACTCCTGTTTAAAAGACCAAGGGGGAGTGTGAACTGGATGATAGGAGAACGTATTTATTCCTATTAAATACTCTCTATACATGGACACATATAAAATAATATAATGGCTGTCTGCTTATTTCCTAATATGTCCATCTGCTAACATTAATCCCTGTCACAGATACCTACTCAGGCATGTTTGTGTTTCTTCAACGCGCACAGAGCAAAACTATATTCTATGCTGCAACTATACCGAGCAGACCAGTTTCTGGGAGAGAGTGCATAATTTGGTACTTGAATGAGGCCAGTATGCTCAAATTCTTGTTTACGATGACTTGCATATTAATACTAGCACAACGACCAATGACTTTCAGATAGTTATATTTATCAAATCTCCACCACATGGCTTGGGTTTTTAGGAACTTACTGATGATTCCATATACTGAGATAATCTTCCATGTTCATATTTTCATGGTCACATCCTAGACAAATCGGTCGTAGGAGTATTTGAACTTATGTTCAGAACTCTAATGCTCTAGCTACATGACCATGTGCGCGAGCACACACACAAACGCACACACGCACACACGCACACATACATACAAACATAAACGTTTATATCACAAATTCTCATTGTTCTTCTGGCGATGTAAAAATCAAAATTATTCAAAGACAAATAGTATGTTATCGGTTTAGTTTGCTGTTTAAGAAGTATTGAACAGAAATAAGAAAACGAAGAGCAACAAAGTTATATCCAATTCAAATAATTCACTGTGTTGATTGTAGATATAGAAAGAAAACTACAGAACATCCTAGACAAGGAAGTAAAGCGAGAAAAAATCTAGCCATCAACTATTAGAAAACAGACAGTATGATAGCCAGCAAGATAAAACAATACAAGATGCGAAGTACGAATTGCAGATATCAAAATCAAACAAGTACATCATTTTAAATATCTGGGATGTGATTTAACAGAAGATGGAAAATGCGACGCTGAAATACGAACGTGCACTGTATTAGTGAAAAATGCATTCAAAAAGCTAAACAAACTACAAAGAAATAACAAAATTGTTAGAAACAAAGAATGCCGAATTGATATGTGATATCAATCTTTTTGTATGGTAGGGAATGCTGGAAAATCTACCAATAGATGAGGAGAAAACCGGAGACATTAGAAACATTTTTCTGCAGAAGGATATTGAGAATTCCATGGATGAAGCAAGTAACACAGGAGTCAAAGCAGATAGTAGCAAAAAGAACACTTATATTATGAATTAGAAAAGGACAGCTGTAATTTCTTAGACACATAATGAGTAAGGAGAGCTTGGAAAACCTAACTCTCGCGGGGCATATTGAGGACAAGGGAGATAGGGCAAGGCAGCAGGCTACTTAACTGACGAGCTTGTATGAATGGATGTTGGAACAGAGGAGGTGGTTAGCTTGGCAAAGGGAGAACCGTTGCTAAGAGGTAAAAAGGATAGTAAAGTAGGTGGTGAGATAGGTAGGGGAAGTAACACAACACATAGAAGATAAGCGGGGTAATCTTTTACATTCATTGAAGAAGCGGGCTGGTAAAAGTCAGTGTCATTGACTTTGAAAAGTTTCCTCTTTTCTTCTTTTTGTAATGTTTATGCATTATTATAAGAGGGGAGTTTCCCGAATAGATTTGCGCTTTCATGCTGGCCTAACATTGGACATAACTTGAAGTTATTTAGGGTTTGTTTTCGAGAATCTTTGTAAGGCTAGTCGGCTAGAGCTTAGTAACAGAGTAGGAGGGTCAATGGAAGACAACAGTCTTCCATTCTTGCCACTGACCCGCAAAGTGCAGTTGTGTATTTTGCAGCACAACTACAACATTTATGACTGTTTAAAATTAAAAGCTCAGTGATAGTAATGTGACTGAATTGCACTTTTTAAATGGTCAAGTGAAAATTTTTGTTGAAGCTTTGAAAAAGGCGTCTTTGGTGTTGATAGAAGAGTCAGGGCTCAGCATCGTATAGCAGAGCAGATATTAGAGTAGTTTTGGGGACAGAAATCCCTTATGATATTTCTTTTCCGTACAAACTTGCGTTGTTTACTAAAATCTTGATTTACGTTGACTAGTACGTTCATTTATCTGTTCAGGGCATATGACGCATCTCACTTAGATTAAATTGTAGATTATGGGCAGTTTTATTGAGTTGATCGCGTGGTCGGTGATCGATACCTTTAGTTTAGTTCAAATTGGAGAAGGATAAACTTTTGTTAGCGCTAATCTCAATGTTAATTTTTTGTTGGCATTTGCAATCTAGGATGTTACCTGTTGGTGGACCGATTCAGTATGAACAACCTGAGGCAATCATTTACAAACAGAAACTTTCTGATAAACTAAACCGAATGCTTCGTGTGGGTTAGGGTTAGTCTAGTATTTGAACAGTCTAGTATTTCTTCACGCGCTAACAGACGATGTTACTCTTATCCATCTCCTCTGTAACCAATTTAACCTTAAAGAATATTCAAATTGGTCAGTATGCAGCATTTCCTGACGCAATTTTCGATTAGGAAGTGTTTTGAGAAGTTACTTCATCTGATAAAGTAAAATTGATTTAATTCATTTAGATAAACTAAAATGCTCCCCCATTGAATAGCGTGATTTTAGTGAGCGACCCAATTTTCCAATAGTGACTTGACTTGCTTATCAGATCAATCTCTTTATTGAAGTTCGCCGCATTTCTCTTGGTACAGCAAAGATGTCATTTAACACCAGTTTGCTCTAAAATCGTATTGACACATAGGGTGATAATCTTACGCAATTCAGTTTGTTTACTAACATTATTACGATGATTTTATTCGCCATATGAGCAGGATGAATTAGCTTTTTTGTTTTTGTAAAATGTTATGTTGTTTCAGTTGATGGGGAAGTTTGTTCTGATAAAAACACATCTGACAGAATTCGTGTTGATTTTTGTGCAGATAAATCATAGTCGTCAAATTTCTCTCGTGTTATCCTGTTGACACTTATGACTGAAGCACATTTTCGGTAATTAAATTTCTTCGTCAATTTATGAAGAGTTTGGAACCTTATCTCAGCTTCATTTTTGATTGCGAATTGCTGAATCTGGTTAATCGCAGATTCCTGTCATACAAGAGATTTATGATGATGTCTCTTGGTGTGGAGCATCGAGATGTCCGCAGTGCGTAGTAAATTTGGGGCATGGTTTTGGGTTTCGTGACTGAGGTTTGAGACACTGAACTTACTTAGTGAAGTTGGTCCACCACTCATTTTACATGGAACAGGAGTCGCGTTGAAGAGTAGTATATGATTGATGGAAAGAAATTTTCCATTGTGTTCAGGAGGATTGATCGAATCAGCTTCATATGTGGTTCCCTTTAAAAGAACTAAGATTGCCTGGTTGCTTTCGGCAAACCATTCAAGATTTCTAATGAGAAGAAAATAGGCACTTGTTAAATTTATTTAATTATGGATGGTAATACGTGGCAGCTAGGATTCTAAGAGGCCGGGAGGAATGATGTCAAGGGAACGCGTGTCACACGCTGGCTTAGCGTCCTTCAACGATATATATATATATATATATATATATATATATATATATATATATATATATATATTAATCGAAGGTACGAGAAACATTAACACCGTGACTGAGCAGTCTAAAAATCACCCCGGGGTTAACGGTGGTTTTCCGTATACGAAGAGAATGTAGATTCGAATGGTGCTGAATGACACATTCTATTTATTTAAAACTGTCGAAAAACCAGCGCCATGCACGGCAATTACACTGTTAAACATGGATAGTCAAACTTTAAATATAAAGTTCATATATATATATATATATATATATATATATATATATATATATATATAGTAACAGAAAATTGTTCAGATGTTAGATTAAGCTTTGAAACGTAGTATCTTAGAAATGATTAAAGCTATCTTACTGGAATTCTCCGAGATTTTTGTGACACTATTGGATTCTACTTTGAGTAATCAGAATGTATAATTACTCTCCAAGCTTAACAGAAGAATCGTTATGAACGTGAATCGTGATAAACGAAAATGACATGTTCATCATTAATTAATCATAGCTAAGGATCGGAAGTTCATGAAGGATTGAAATAAAGTACAGATATATATATATCTTATTCCAGTACCATTTTCGAACTTATTCAAGATGATCTTCGCCCTCTCTATCTTTCTAGCTTTTTGTCTTGGCGTAACAAAGAAGATTCCCCACAGGTTTCATGTACGATTTTATTTTCAAGTCTTTTTTTTCATTGCTCTTTGGACTGTCACAGTTAAAACGCCTCTCTCATGTGCCAAACTTCTGATGGATTGAGTTGGATCTATACAAATTGATCTTTTTAGCGCTAAGTTGAAATGATGTCCTCACTTCCTGTTGTGACATACTGATTCAGTTTTCCTCTCTACTGTTCCCTCTTTTTTAAACATATTCACCGTTCTCTTGATGGCTCTTGAATGGAATTTGAAGATAGAAGCCAGAGTATGAATGTTGGTATCGTTACTGAAAGCCTGAATGATCTCTTTCGTCTGACTATTAATCAGTTGGAAAGACAGTGGGGCTGACACAAAACTGTTCTAATTCTACCTCGATAACTCAAATAGTGTCAAGATGAGTGTCTGAAAACCTGGAAAAAAGAAACTCAATTAATTTAGTGTTTTTTTCTGATTAAACATTTTTCTGGACGGAGAATTATACTGTTACACGATTTGAACAATTATGCTTCTGCACCCGGTATATATATATATATATATATATATATATATATATATATATATATATATATATATATATATATATACACAACGCAAACTTACTGCTCTGAATTAAGAGTGACTGTTACATAAATTAAATTAGATTGTTTTTTTTTTAATTTTGTATTTAAAATAAATGCAGCAAAAACAAAAATAAATTAAAAATTATGGAATTTATGTAAGCGCCAAAGATGAACTGAAGGCAAAGATATGGCAGCATTTACCAACTTAAACAAGGAAACCGCCAAGAAAAGTTGCAGGAGATTCCGAAGTCGTCTGGAGGCCCTGGTTGAAGCCAATGACGATTTTATTGAATAAATTTAATCTTTAGTATTTAAACACATATACACAATTTACATACTTAGGTAGGACTATAAATTCAAATATAAATAGACGCTTATGGATAATTATAATAATATAATATAGAGTTAATCATTATTTACATTATTCGAACTAGTGTCCGAATCTTTGTCGCCATATTTATTACAACGTTTCGGCCGTTGTACGCTCCGGCCTTCTGTAGGTGGTTCGAATGTCGAACTGAACCCTTTATTTTGCTCACTGGGGTAGTCTGTTCTAGTTCCACGTACTATATTTTAATGGATGGCAGTTATCAGTTATCTCCTGTTAATTCCGTTCTAGAAGTTCTCCACTGCTTTAACCGGGTATTGAACTCACACACTTTGGGCCCTGTCACTGGATCTATCCACTGTGCCATGTGTCCTTGTGTATGAATTTCTGGGTATTATAAACTTAATGTCTTCAGCCACCATTTTTTACCAGAGCTCATATTGCAATTTTTCTTGTTATTATCGCTTTTCTCTGGCACTCCTTATTACTGGTTCCCATATTGTATTCATTTCTATGCTTGGTCGGCTCAGGAGATTTTTGTGGCCTAGTATATGTGCTGATTCTTTAAGTTTACGAATTTTCCAATGTTGTTCTTTGTCTGTTATCTCAACCTGATCCCACAGAGGGCGGTAATCTCCCTTTTCTCTCCATATGTGGTCAGCCACGCCTGATTTTTCCACTTCCCCTCATGTTACAGCTTACTGGTGTTCTTCAAGCCTTACCTGTCCCCCCTTTATATTTCTTTCCGCAGCTGCACGGGATAGCGTACACACAGTCTTTAGTAATGTTGGCCTCTATGGGAGTCTTACTCGGGAGAGATATCTGCGAATATAGACAGAATTAATCATAATCTGAATTAATATGGACACACACACACACACACACACACACATATATGTATATGTGTGTGTGTGTAGCTAAAGGTATACAAGAATAATCATATTTACAGAAAATACTAGGTTAAATTAATATACATTTACATATCACCATATTTGATACAATGTACACAAAAACAATATATGTACACGCATACGCATAAATACATGCATACGAATAAATATGCTTATAATCCTAGTTACCCAGAAGTACAATGAAGAATTATAAGTTGTAGATACAGCACAAAAACATAACAAAAAATACTAAAACAAAACAGTGACAAATAACAAACAAAAACTTGTACATCATATTCATAAAACATAAAAGGCACATTACGTGGAAACATGTAGAAACTAATATAATTATTAGGTATGAAGGGGTAAAATAATTATCAAGACATACATTCAATTAGGTGTAAACAGACTAACCAGAGCTTATGAATAAACATACATACAAAAATCATTTAATCAACTAAAAATTTCAAAATTAATTTAAAAAAGAAAGATATAATCTACAATTTTATTTTTATGCCTGCATGGGATGTATATATATATATATATATATATATATATATATATATATATATATATATATATGTGTGTGTGTGTGTGTGTGTGTGTGTGTGTGCCTCTGTGTGTGTCTCTGTGTGTGCCTCTGTGTGTGTGTGTGTGTGTGCAATACAATAAAACAGTTTTTACAGACAAGTATATCTTGTCTGTAAAACGGTTATATCAAATATTTCTCAATGCGCAGCTGAAAAAATCGAAAGTGCAGAGATATTTAATATTTAAAAGATTAAACACACCAGCCCATTCTGCTATCGCAGTTTCTACGAATAAATGGTTCCATCAGGCAGTGAAAACGTCAATTGCTTTACAAGACATTATTAATATACACGGAAAGGCAATGGGAGGAAAAAAAGCTAAAGTTAGAACACACCAAAAGATATGGAAGGTTCATCCAGGTTCATATTTTTCTAATAAATACTTCTTGCGTTTTTGCAAGCTGCAATTATCACAGTTATATGGCTTTCTTAAAAAAAAATAATCCAATATACATTAGGGATTTTAACATATTTTTCTTTTAATTCCACACAGGATTAGCTAGTTTTGTACAATGTTTGCAACTTTCCAGCCTAAACGATGATTGATTGTTGTACCACCTTTTCTTAAAGCTGCCTTCTGTGTTTTTGGTTGTAGAGCAGGTTCATGCCGATTTATTAGGGAAATTAAAAACAAAAACAAAATACAATTATGGCCTTAAATATTTATTCAACTAAATGTGAGCCATTGTAGTGCACAACCGTTCTTCATATTTTCTTCAACTTAAAGATTCCATCTTTCCAGAATTTTGGTGGTTTCTCGGCAAAGAATTCATTAATGTGGTTTTTACGTCATGCAAAATGTTAAAATTTTTACCATTGATATTATTTTGTAAGGACCTGAATAAATATATATCCGAAGCTGCAATGTCTGCTGAATATGGCGGGTGGGTAACAAATCCCAGCCAAGCTGCAACAATTTTTGCCGGGTCACCAAAGGAACGTGAGATCTGGCATTATCCTGATGTAAATCAACACCTTTCCTGTTCGTCAATTCTGTTCGTTTTTCTTGAATTGCTGCCTTTAATTTGTTCAGTTGTGAGCAGTACGTTACAGAATCATTTGATTGGTTATTTGCCAAAAGCACATAGTACTGAATTCATTTGCAATGCCACCAGATGCACAGCATGACTTTCTTTTGGATAAAAATGTCTTTTGATGCTAGCTCATATCACTTACCTCAAGATCTTTTTTGCTGAACATTGTTGTAAATGATCTATTTCTCATCGCCCGTGATAATTTTCTTCAAAAAGAGCCCATTTCATTGCGTTTATACAGCAAATCACAGATGAAATGCGATCAAAAAGTTTTGAGTACTCAAGCTTCATTTTGTGCTCATGGATGGTGGATTTTGATAAATTTAGTGTTTCTGAAAATTCCCTCGTTGTGTAATGCGGTTTATTCTCTATCAATGTCTGGATTTGGTCGTCACCTGTAGTGGAGGGATCTGCTTGAGTGTTCGTCATCAATAAGGCTACAATCACCAACTCTGAGCTTAGTCAACCACTTCCGTACAGTTCTATCAGCCAAAGCACCTTCACCGTATTTAGGCGTATGAGAAACTTATTTTCTTACTCGCGAGGCGTTTTCTCGATTTCTGATGTTACTAAATCTTTTCTTAATGTTTCCCAGTTTAAATTCCCATTCTTATTTTGTTCATTGTATCTGTTTTTCCATATATTTCTCCTTCACATTCGGGTTATTCAGGAGTATATCGTATTGAAATTTCGGTGCTACATTGGACCTCATATTTACATATCAGTGGAATGTTGTCGATCCCGCAGTGCATATATATCCCTGTTTGTCACTGACGTAATCTCCATTGTGTGCCCATCTCGTTTCGCATACGCCTAAATTAATATTTAACCTGTTCGTTTCTAGCTTTATATTTTGTAACTGACCTTATTGATTTAGTCTTCTGATATTCCATTTCCCGGGAATTATTTGTTTGTTTGATGCGAACAGTCGCTGGATGACGGTTCGGTGACATTCGTCGCTCATGTCCTTAATCGGCCAGGGATCCGTTCCATGGAGTTTGACCTTCTTTATGCCGTTTTTACTAACAGCCGCTGGATGACAGTCAGTTGACACCTTTTTGTACATGTTTCTTCTTATCGGAAAGGAGTGAATTTCAATAGATTTAAATCCCATCATGGCGTTATCTTCCATAATTTGATGAGTTAATCTCCAGCTAACTAGGCGGTGCTTCAATAAAATCACTGTTGAGAAAGCATCAGAAAACTATTTAACTATCAATCCCAGAAAAACTCATGGCTTTTAACTTCATAATAACAGAATAAATTGATAAATTTAAATTATTCTGAATAGAAAAAGATGATGACAGCGTAACATTATTACATTATTCATGATAGTTGTTATTCGGTCAGAATTGCAAGAGCAAGAAAAAAATATTAAACAGGAAAAAGTTTTCTTCCTTAGTGTTTGATATGGTTAAAAGTTTTGATATTTACCAAAATAAAGTTGAGATTTTACGATTATAAATTTGCTTAAAAATATGGCGCTTCTGTTCAGAATTTGGGGGAAAATGAAAAAAACAAAAACAGCAAAGTAAACTTAAAAAAGAAATAAGATAGACAAAGAAAGAAGAGAGGGTGAGAGTGATAGATTAACCTTGAGAGAATATATGCTCCAATAAGACGCAAGTTATACAAAAAAGGTCTTTCAAATTGTATTCTCTTTTATGTGTCATGTCCCTTTAGGATGTAGGCGATCGTGGCCTTCCACATCTTCCTATAGCTCTTAATAAGTTTTGTCTTTGTTATTTCACCCAAACCATGTTCTACCATCTATTTACTCAAACTTATCAAATATGTTACGCGCTGCTTTCCTCTGTTCATCAATATGTCTTGTGACTATGAAATTTTCCAAACACTTATTCCTTAATACGTGCAGCAGATATTTCAACTGCCTCTTTCTGATGTTAAGTCTAAGTTTCCTTTTTGTCTCACATGTTTGAACACTTCCAAGATATTTACATTATTTACATTGTTCGGACTGTTGTCCTCATATTTACTGCCATATTCACGACGTTTCTATCGTTGTACGCTCCGGTCTTCTTCAGGTGATAGGAATTTCGAACTGAACACCTTATTTCGTCCACCAGGGTAGATTGTTATAGTTCCACATGCCATGTCTCATTCGGATGTCTTAAACACGCAAGCACACAGACATATACATATATACATGGACGCACAGACATACGCAAGCACATACATACATACATATACATGAGCCCACAGACATACATACACGCAAGCACAAACACACACCTATATATAACCAAGCATACACATACATATATACACGCAATCACACACACATACATACATGCATACACGCAAACAGACACACACACATGCACAAGCACACACACGAGTAAGCATATACGCATGCAAGCTAGAACATACAAACATAAACATGCACACACACAAACGCATGCACACATAAGCACAAGCTTACACAGAAACATAAACGCAAGTACACACATACATACACACTCAAGCACAGACACACATACACCCGATTACACACACAGACATACAGTCAAGTAAACGCAGACACAAATACACACACACACACAAGAACGTACATATCCGCAAGCACAGAGAGAAACATACAAGCACGAACACAGACATAAACGATGCACACACACACACACATGCACCCAAGCATAGACACAAACATACACTCAAGGGCACACTCGAACATACATGCACGCAGACGCAAACATATCATACACACACGCAAGAACAGGAAAAAAAACAAATATACATGTATGGAAGCACACACACAGACCCAAACATACAGTCACGACAGCAGACACGCACACTTATACACACAAGCACACACAGACACAAACATACAGGCATGCATGCACAACACAGGCGCAAACACACAGATACGTAAGCACATACACACAAACAGTAACAAACATGCAGACACGTAGGTACACAGAGACAGGTCCGCAAGCATGCGCACACACAGATACACGCTTATATATATATATATATATATATATATATATATATATATATATATATATATATATATATAATAAAAACTTAAACACTAATATTCCATGGTCATATTTATTCCATTGGAATCGTAAATACGATCGTATTTACGATTCCAATGGAATAAATTATGACCATGGAATATTAGTGTTTAAGCCTTTTATTATATCCTTACTCTGTCTTAGACATTGAGTTCTACCTGGATCCTTCCTCTTGAAAAATTTTTTCTGAAAATATACATGTATGGGAATTTTTTAGATATATTTTTCATATGTATGTATATTTTCCACTAATATTATCTATATATATATATATATATATATTATAAATTAATTGATTTAAAATATGATGAATATGTCAGGTTTCATTGTAAAATACATCCCTACCCCTTACCAAATTGTAGCTAATAACTGATACAATGATACTGACATAAGGAAAATCTAGACATCCCTTGTTCAATTTAAGTAGAATATTCTGTAACCATGGAAACGTGATTTTAGCTGTGTCTTTAAAACCCGGTAATTTTTAAAAGTTACTCCAAAATTCGCTTGAAGATGAAATGGAACTAATGCTTTAAATTTAATTGCAAAATTAAATTCGGGGTTTTTAGCTTCTATTTTTGAAACATGGTTGGGACTGTGTAGCGAAAAAAAACATATTTTAAATCAATTAATTTATAATATTAATGCTCTGTAAATTTATATTGAGCACTATTTTGTAAAAATAAAAATCTCTATAAGAACACCGGATTTTATATCTTTGTTCTTTTTTATTTATATATATATATATATATATATATATATATATATATATATATATATATATATATATATATATATATATTTATGCGTAAATTTTGAACATTTTAAAATTTGTAATTTCCTATAGATAATTTTGAGTCAAAGTCAGCAGCAGTAGAATCGACATGATTTTTCAGTGAATGTATACCACCACGATCATAACTGGTGTTATAGGGGTCAAAAAACCGCTGGAAAGCGTTTTTCGACCTAGTCTGTATTGTGTGTACTTGCTGGAATGCTTATGATTAAAGCTAGGGAAAAGTGTTCAACGCTATAAAACGGTTAATAGTGGCAGGAACTCGATATCAAACTTTTTTACTCCTTTACCGGAAGTCTATTTTGATTCATATTTATCTCGGATCTCAAGTGAACATATACACTGCATCGGTAAAGAAGCTGGAAAATGATCGGTTCTTTATATCCCTTCAAAAGTACCTGACTCCTCCAGTCGTGCTCTATTTTTATAAGAATTAGATCAGATTATATATATATATATATATATATATATATATATATATATAGCTTACGTATCTGATTTGGAGCTGCCCAATCCTTACTTTTCAATTTTGATATGTTTTAATGTCAATCATGAAGATCTGAATATACACGACTCGTAATTAATCGTAGATGAAATTACCCTGATTTTTCTGCAGTTACTTCATTACGAAATGTAAGCATTAAGGTCTAATACTAGCAGTAAGCTTGGAAAAAATTATTATATGATGATTGTAAGTGATAATATATCATTTCTTTAAATAAAAAATATATGCTATTTCGTTAACGTTTTTACAATAAAACGTTCGTTGCCTTCCGGCAAAAAGCAAACTCTCATTTTCAATTTATTTCATTCACTTAATTTCATAAAGTGTAAATCAAGACATGAAGGAGAAAATTCCTCCAGGTGCGAATATTTTTTGTGTAGATACGTATTTCCTCATGTGTAAAAATTTTGCTATTTTTCAAGTGGAAATCAGTCAACATCTTAAGCGTAATGTAAATATATACTTTGGTCAAAATATCATTACGTATATATAAAATCTATAGCTTCACATTTTAAAATACAACGTTTCATTAAATGCAAATTGAGGATTCATCAAATAGAAACATTTTAAAATCCTTTGGTAATTTGGTTTTGAGTAGGTCATTACTGTAATTAATCATTAATACAAAATTATTTTAACAAATCAAAACATCATCTCAGATATTTATTCGAACTCTTTTATGCCATTTAAGTGTGAGAGTACATAAAACAATGCCTTTAAGATTTATGGCATGTTGAATTTATGGCAGGTTAATTTTCTAATAAGTTAATAGCTATATATGCTTAAAAGATAGAACTTAGAAAATTAATAATTTGATATATTTTAAATGATGTGTACTTTTTATCTTTCACACTAAGTTATAATTAAATTTGAGGCTGATGTTCCCCCAGAAGGGATATCGTATCTTATTAAAAATTTCCAATAAGAAGAGGTTTTTGTTGTTTGAAACTTATTAACTAATAGAATGTTCTTATGTGTCCTCTATAATTTGAATCTAATTTGTTCATTTTACCAAATCTTAATTTATACTGATTTTTATTTTTTTCTTTACAAGCACTAAAAATTAATTAAAATATGATTGCTTTATGAGAAAAACAAAATAAACGGAAAGAAATTAGCAAAAAATGATTGCTAAAACATTTTATCTCAGATTTCTATAACACTACTTTTATTTCTAAACAATTAAAACTACACCTTGAAATACAAGGCGAAAAAAAAGAAGGTTTAAATTAATTGAAAGCCTTTTGGATTAAGGCGCCATTCATGACAAGCGAGCACCAAAAATATGGATGGAGATACTCGTCTCGTTAAAAAGTTAATTGTTTACCCAATTCATTTCTGCTTATTTGAACAGTGGAATAACTGATCCGTTTTGAAAAAAATACGAATAAATAGATGAAAAATATTGCTGTTGATAAAGTGAGAGTAGTTGCAGAGCACTAATGTTGAAAGTCTTGTGCCAATTTATATGTCACGCTTATTAATAATACTTGTTCTGTACACGACTTGTCGTTAACGATAAGATGATCAAATTTAAAATCAAATTTTTTCCACTTAAAATACTATATATTTTAGAAAATACTAGCAGGAGTAAGGCAAATTACAGCGATTTACAAATAAAGCCATTAATGATGCACGGAAGAAGAAAGAACAAAAAAGGCAATAAAAATTTTCAGAGAGGAGTTTAAAATTATAAAATTGGAGTAAGAATTTAAAATTAATACTTTTATAAAAAAGATGTTAATATTAACCCATTCAATACTACATCTTTAACTATATAGTAAAAGATACAGTAAAAACAAAATAAGTAAATTATTAATATACTAATTTCATTTAAATATAACCAACTGATTATATCAATATAATATTAATAATATTTGAAATATTAAGTTTATAATTTAAGTTATACCAAAGTTATACTAATTTACTTATTCTGTAAAGGATTAAATATAATATATAAAAAAATTTAGTCAAGAAGAATCCAAAGGGAATATAGAGGAATATAAAGGAATTAAAAACCTCATAGGAGTAGTAATGTATGTGAAAAATAGTAGAGTTAACGGGGGGAAAACAATTAAATATAGAAGAAAATTCCACATATAGAAAAATTGCAACTGTAAGATAAACATTCAAATATAGAAGGAAATACCACATCTGAAAACAATTTCACATAAAGAAAAAATACATATAGGGAAGATGTCACAATAGAAAAACATTGACATATCAAAATACAAATGAAAGAGTGGAGTGCGAGGTTCGGCTGATACTATGTTAATTGAAATTTGTTCCTTTCTTTTCTGAAAACTCACCGCGGAACAAAAGTACCGCCCGGGGCGGCCTGCCCTCACCGTTACGCCAGTGGCAATGAGGAAGATGCTTCCGCAGGGTTGAAATCCCTGGAACCGGGCACATTCTTCCATATCAAATGTGCAGAGAACAGCTACCATGCTTTGGTCCCAGTAAAAAAAAATATCTTCTCTATAAACAAGGTTCATAGTCAAGATTCCATTTTCATCATTATAATGTGTCCATCTACCTGGGCGACTGAAACATCTTCAATTTGTTAGATTCCTGACTAATATATAGCGGTCCGTGCGTGAACACTGTAGTTGAATGGTACACGCCGCATTTATTCAGACATTGCAGTATTTTCAGAGTGAACGGTTAATCAGTGTCCACGGGTTGAAGAGAAATCAGAGGAATCATTAACACTTGCCCAGCATCAACGTCGATAAATCTTTTGACTATCAGTCTCTTTGGCTTTGATGGCAATGTACCAATATTTATGTGATGTAATTTTAGGAGATGTATTTTTGGAGCTCTTATCTTGATTTAATGTTCTGAGTAGGCAGATGCACATACTCACACCTATCATAGGTGTGAGTATGTGCAATAAATCAATTTTTCACGATACACTATTGATTGTTTCTGTGTGATGGTTAACTATCTATCTGAACAGATTATGACAGCGAATTAACGAGATATATGAAAACAAACAAACAAATGTATGCATAATGAGATATGTATGAATTGTTTTAGTTACATACCATTAAACGATATTAAACAATAATCCCAAACCAATGCTCAATGGATTCCTCAAAAGTAGTTTTAAGGTTACCTTGAATGGTTATTTAAGTAGATAAGAAATGAAAACCGGATAATAAAAATCTGAACAAAATGCATGAAGTGTAAATCTTTGTTAATTTGTTGCCACCCAAAGCTAAATGTGTTATTTTTTTAATGGTGGTTGTCTGCATCCACACACAACTCGGCACACAATTGAAGTTTGCAATTTATGGTGAGTTAACGAGAGAGACATGAGGTCAGACGTAAGGTAACCAATGTTAAGACACTAGGGAAATGCTACCTGAGGAAGCAAACACTGACCACAAAGTTTCAATGAAATTTTTAATAAGGGTCACGAATAAGTGCAAAGGCAGAACATGTGATATAAATCATCCTTCGATTGAATATGAACCTATTTGAAATAAATAACCGAATGGTTCATTGTTCAAAGTATAAAAAAAAACTTTATATCCATTCATTGAACCGAATAAAAAATCGATTAACATCTACAATCAAATATTTACAAGTATTCTTTGTAAATTTGCGAAAGTATATCCGTATATCGTATAAATGTAAAAGTTTTAAAACTAAAACTTGGCTGCCAGGGGAATTAGTTTTGCTATATTAAAATATTTACATAAAAGGACAGTTAAAAAGTGAAAAAATATAAAGTAATGAATACTAAAGTGATATACGTTCAGTCCTTGAGAGTCTATTAAGCATAGCGTTCTTTCATTAGTCTTTGCAATATTTGCATAGTCTTATATCACAAGTACTGTCATCACTAGTAACGCAGGTAGAATAATTAAGAATCTCTTTAGACATCAGCAATTAATGTAATAATAGATATCAAACTAATATTGTTTTAGCTCAAACAAGATACACCACATTTCAGTGCTATATTATATCTAGGTTCATTTTATTTTCGGGTAAGTTTTCTGAAATATGTTTTTATACCATTAATTAGCTAGCGGGCATACTTATTAAAATTTGTTCTTATCTTAGTCTAAAATACTGGATTCGACCAATGCACAAAAAGTCATAAATTAAGGGCCGAACCATAAATGAGTATATATGATCAATTCGTTGGATACACAGACAAATTAATTATCTATACGGACGGATTGATCGATTTTAACAACTGATATACATGAAATAACCATATTCATAATCGCTGTTTAGATTAACGCCTTGGCATTGTAAATAAATGGGGAGAAATCGTATATACAATATCGGCGAAGTCGTTTCAATCATAGTCATGTGAACAAAGCAGGAAGCACTTTAGACAAAATAGTTATATCCTGTTTTGGGTGGCTCTTCATGTCAGGGGTCAATCTGAGACAAGTGATGGGTTGGCGGTGGGCGTACTCGCGGTACCTAGCCACTTAGGCTGATTGATACGCTGCTGCCGTAATAGGATGTCTTCTGTGCCTGACCTTATTTTTGTACCCACGTCTCAGGCGTTGAGACGTGAGTGCCATTTTACAATAGTTTCCACTGTTTCCTATCGACCGCATTCACCGCAAGTCAAATGCAGCTGACGATGTGTTTGGACTTTCAAAAGCCAGGTCTCTAAGAAAGATTATAAAGTGGAAGGTAAGAGAAGAAAGAAAAGATAGACGAATAGGGAAAAGAATACGATACTTATAGAAACAAGTCCTTGGTTTTGTGTGAAACATAATGAAAAGACTTGAAAAATATTTTAGTATAAAAGGGTTAAAATAATAAAAAAAATACAGGTTTTTAGAAGAAAGTAACATTAAAAAACGAATAAGGAAAATAGAAATATTTTAGACAGAAAAAGAAATAAAAACGACGATTGAAGGAAGACATGAACAAAGAAGACAATAAGTTATTGAAATAATGTCTGTTATAAAAGTAAACAAATAAAATGAAATGATATAAAATGAAGAAAAACGAGAACAAGAAAATGTTTGAGGATTATAAAATACAATGTTTAACAAAAATAAATGGTTAAAAGTCGGAGGAAACAGATAAAGCAACGCTTAGAGAAATAGAATTAAATTGTATCAAGCATATAAAAATATAATTTGATTACTGCGGACAGAACTTGTTTATTTATATTTGTATTTAGATAAAGAGATAAATGGAGGGAGAAGCCACTATCAACAAATACGTAACCGATTATAAAATATTGAGATATGTATTGTATATTGAAAAGTAGGTATAAAAAGGCTTGCATATGGAAGAATATGGTAATTATATCTCTTTCTCTCTCTCTCTCTCTCTCTCTCTCACACACACACACACACGTATATATATATATATATATATATATATATATATGTATGTGTGTGTGTGTGTGTATAAATTGACTGAAAAAATATTGAGATTGATTGAAAGCTGTGTAAAAAACGAACAGAAAAACAGAACATTTTGCCCTCAAATAATAAATAACTGAAGAATACCAAAGAAGTATAAAAAGAAAAAGATGGAAGATACAATACATTCAATAGATATTAAGCAGGTTTATTCAAATGATAACTAAAGTGAAAATAAGGATTTTCTTTGCAAGGAATGAAACAGTAAGAAATAAAAAATGATTGAAGCAAAATTGGAAAAAAAGACGAATAATGAGAAGAAGGAGAAAAAGTCGTATGAGAAGGAGAATAATGAGAATGGGAAGAATAATGAGAATGAGAAGAACGAAAAAAAGAATGAGAAGAAAATAAAAATGAGAATAATGTGAATGTGAAGAAGAATGAGAATGTGAAGAATAAGAATGAGAAAAGATTGAGAATGAGAAGAAGATTGAAAAGGGAAATGAAAAAGGAGGAGGAAGATAATGAGGAGGAGGAGGAGGAGGAAAATGAGCATGAATTGGTTGATAATTAGTAACAATGCAAATTGTCAAACATAACTGGATGAGTTCGTAACAATCCAAATCATTTTAAATACGGGTACGTGAATCACATGAATTACTAATCAGGTAGGAATTCTTTTATCTGCCCTGTTTATTAGAATTTGGAAGATAAAATTAGTGATGTGGCTCACAAAGCTGATTGTCTGACGTTGATTGCATTCATTTCAATCAACATTTTTAAGGCAACGATACGAAGATTGATCTGTTTTTTTTTCGTATGCCGCTACTAACTTATATTTTATTTTTCCTGTTAATCTTGATCAGTGCTAATCTTAACCAAGACTAAAATTTCAGATTATTGTTTTGTGTATTTTGGATTCTATCTTTCATTGTGGAAGAGTTATCCAGTATATTTGTTACATGTATTTTATTCTTTATTTATTTCATGTGAACATAATGAAAAATTGTCCCGACATCATAGAACATTTGAAAGAAAGCAAAAAGAAAAAAAAGTTACAAATAATAAGAAAATTAGATAGCAAAATTTTAGAACTTGAAATTTGAGGAAACAAAGCAAAGATTTGTGCAAAGAACATCCAATTGACATAAGAATGTTTTGGGATATTGCAATCACTTAATTTTCACTTCATTCATCAATACTGGCCTTTCTGGAGTATCTTTGCCTCACTTTCTACTTAGAACTGAGAATTGTGTAATATGAATATAACTTTCCATAGTTTCTGATATCTCTAAACTGGATACTCACAAACCAATTGTCAACGAAATTGGCTCCTGAATTGGCTCCTGTTGTCTATAAGCACTACAACAAGTGCTTTGCTGTTTCTTACTTTCCAACTTGTTGGAAATCCTCTTCTGCATTTACTGTTTTTAAGAACTTTAGCGAACTGTCTGATTATTCGAACTACCTTTTCTTGGCAAAGTACTAGATGCTCTCTTCGAATATGACAGCGTTAAAAGCGGGTACAAAGAACTAAATGGTAATGGAAATTTGAAGTGGGACACAATAAGAGAAGCTTTAATAACATAAGTAATCGAGATCATCCTAAAGAAAACTAAACAAGGGAAAAAAGGAATGCATCACGTAATATTTGACATGATGAAAAGGAAACAAAAACAATGCCAATGTATGACCCAGATTATAGGACATTGCACTAAGGGATTCGGAACAAATGCAGGCAGATAACACAGTGTTGATAGCAGACACAGAAAGGAAACTAAATAGACTCCCACAGAATTTATTAAAGGAAAGCGAGAAGATAAGACTAAACATCAATTTCAGCAAAAAAAGAAAACCCTAATATGCGAATTAAAAATTGGATATACTAAAATAAAACAAGTACAAAAATTTAAATAACTGGGAAGTATTTTAACAGAGGAAGGAAAAAAGCGACACCGAATTCCGAAGGTGCATTGGAATAGCGAAAGAGGCCTTCCAAAAACAAATTAAGAAACAGGAAGATTTCTCCAGAAACAAGGAGTACACTTGTTATGTAATATCAGTCCCCTTATATGGTAGTGGATTTTGGATAATCTCCTTGGATGAAGAGGAATGAACATAAGAGCAACGACGAAGTTTTAGAGAAGATGGAAATAAAAAAGACACATATTTAGAATCAGAAAGGCAATTAACATTTTTAGGACACATAATGAGAAAAGAGGACTTTGAGAATTTGACACTGAAGGCAAGATGGACAGAGGAAAGCTGCGAATAACCTACCTAGCAAGCGTGTGTAAATGGTTGGAAGAAAGATACTAAGAGCTAAAAAAGACAGGAAACTGTACAGAACCACGTTTTCCTACGTCTTGAAGGGACACGGCACATAGAAGACGTGACTGGTACTCAAATCTTACCATTTTGCTATTGAAATTGGTAAGTGTATGTGCTATGCTAATGGATTCTTCTCGTACACTTCACACTTTGGAAATAACTTACGTTTCTTGCTTTCATTTCAACTACGATATTCAAAAACTTAAATACAACGTCAATCGCCATCCGCTTCCTCCTGGAATAATAGTTGTGTCGCTTGGCTTGGAGTGAAGTGATTGAAGAAAAATATGGAAATTAGAGGAAATCTACCACAAGGAAAAGGATGCTAAATGGAATCTCTTACGTGGAACCACAGATGTCTTAAAATGCCGAAGAATTATGAAATATTTGTAAGACATATGACAGACTAATGGAATACAGGAAACTTTCGATCCACATGACTAAAACTATATGCATGATTTTCTTTTTACTTGTGAGGTTTAACCTGCAAATTGTATAATATTTGGTACATGTACTGCAATAACAAATCTACCAATTACTTACTTATCCATTAAGAATTTATGACTTATTTAAATTGAATAAGGTACCGAAAATATTTCCATCATTTTTCCTTTGGAACGAATGTTGCTAATGACAAAACTACCATTTGTTTACGTGGAAAGATTGTGTAAGGAAAGACACGTGATAAGAAAAGTTAAAAAGTTTCAAAATCATATTATATATGTCCAGAGACAAGATCAATTCACTGGTTTCAGTGATGTCTGTTCATAACGAAAAGAATGAAAACATCGCAAATATCAGGACATTGCCAGAAAACTAAATGTTGAAAAATATGATTTTCATATTTCCGGCAGATAAATGTAGAAATAATCAAATACTGTCGGAAATCGCTGCACTTCTACAATGATGAACCATGGTAAAAAAACGAAAACCAAAAAAAAAAAAAAAAAAGAAACAACAAAAAAATAAAATAAATAAAAAAACCCAAAAATAAACTGTTTGATGTAACATAGGAAGTTACGACGGAGCTTTCAACTGCGAACTGGCAGTTATTCTTATTCTTTCATACGTAACAAGAATACCAGAGAAAAATATATGGGCCTATACAGAGACGATGGCCTAGTCCTCGTAAGAGCACCCAATGACCCTAAAATAGAAAGATTAAAAAAAGTTAATAAATGTTCTAAAAGCGATTTGATTCAAAATAGTAATAAAAACAAACACAAAAACAATAAATTTCCTAGACATCACCCACAACCTGAACAAAGAAAATTACGAACCATACAAAAAGGATAATGTCACTTCCATATACATACATCATCTAACCACCCACCCTCAATTATCAAGCACATATCTAAATCCATCAGCCGTAGGCTATCAGACGACTTATCCAACATAGGCATTTTCAACGACAAAAAAAAACCATATAACAGTGAACTAATGAAAAGCAGATATACGCAACTGTTAGAAAACACTACCACAAACAGAACGGAAAAAGAAATATAATTTCGTATAACTCACCATACGACAAAACCGTCAGAACAAACATCGGCAGAACATTTCTAAATGTAACATAAAACACTTCCCTATAACAAAGCCCCTTTAGCAAAAATATTTAATAGCTGTACTAAGAACATAACACAAATAATAAAAAAAAATGCAAAAAGCGCAAACAAGACTCCAAATGCAACTGCAGCGACAAAGCCATGTGACCACTACAAGGAGAATGCCTACAAGTAAACAGAGTATACAAAACTAATGTCAATGCAAGCAAATTATAATTCATTAAGTTGGCGCCACAGAAGGACCATTCAAACAAAGAAAATACACACACGATCTCTCATACTCCAACAGCACCACACTATCCACATACATATGACAACTAAAAGGTAAAAATCATCATACTAAAATAAGCCTGGAAATTATGAAAAACACACCTGATTACAAGAACATATGGATATGTCTACTTTGCCTGCAAGAAAAAGTGGCAATAATCACCCACACACAACAAAAAACTTTACTAAAAAATTGATCGGAAATAATCTCAAAATGTAGACACGAAAACAAATATCTACAATCATATTTCAAACCGAACGGATAAAAGCACCACCCATACAAACACAGCAATCGCACGTTCATCACGAAAGATATAGCAACCACCGTACGGCCATCATGCAAGTTATAACAATTATCACACAAAAAGAAATATTTTGTGATTGCTACTATTACTTTCGCTATTAGTATTGCTGTTACCACTTTAAGAACAATTACTTCATTAGTATTGATTGTTATCATTGACATTATTATTATTATTTTTCTTCTTATTATTTTTCTTATTATTACGATTACCACAACTATTATCATCATTACCATCGTCATTGTTATCTTTATTTATTTATTATTTTTATTAATACATTGTCAATTTATTATTTGTTCATCTTTTTTTAAATGTTCTATTAAAGATATTATTGCAGCTATTATTGTTTCTATCATTATTAAATATAACATTACCGCTCATCATAATCAATAACTCATCAATTTTTATCAACATATCAACAATAATACCACAGCTAATATTACCATTAACATAATCGCAATCGTTAATAATACATCCGCAGATATTGTTAAAAAATACAAA
>CAHIKZ030001107.1:780000-955000 GCA_903632075.3 Acanthosepion pharaonis | reverse complement strand
CCGCTCAGGCACATTTGTGTATGCTCAACACCCGCAGTAGTTTAACTAGCGTGATCAACAACTAAAAGCACGATGACATGTATTGTTTTCAGGCATTTTCCAAAAGGTGCTGCACGCTGAGATCGACATCTATCCAGTCCGATAACATCAAATTTACCATGGTGAGATTCGAACCACTCGGCCACGTGCCCACGCATACACACACACACACACACACTCACACAAACACAAACGCACACACACATATACTTACATACATATATACAT
The DNA here is from genome assembly GCA_903632075.3 of Acanthosepion pharaonis. Lineage (NCBI taxonomy): Eukaryota > Metazoa > Mollusca > Cephalopoda > Sepiida > Sepiidae > Acanthosepion > Acanthosepion pharaonis. The sequence goes on along the minus strand of CAHIKZ030001107.1, from coordinate 954,733 downwards.
ATATATTTATATACATACATACATATATACATATATATATATATATATATATATATATATATATATATATATATATATATATATATATATATATATATATATAATCGTTGATACTTCCTGTGCTGAAGAGACATAATTTAACTTTATAGTCGATATATAATATTGCTCTTTCAGAAATAAATGAAGGAAAAGGAAAGAAACTTATTCAACAAAATTTCGTAAACTAAATTTAAACAAAATATTAAAATAAATGGCGTAAATATAACTTTTTGAATATAGATTATATAAGATAATTGAATAATAAAACATAGATTATACTCAATATAATGTAATTGTTAACTAAAGCGTTTTATAAAGGGTATTAATAAAACAAATGAATAGAAAATGTTAAAACGTCAGCCAAACGTATATACCTGTAGACTAAATATTACCAGTAAGGTTAGAAGAATAACGTGCAAACTATACTTGATGAAAATATCTAACTAAATATAGGCTTTATATGTTTGAAACCAGGTTATTCGATATTTAAGAAGCGATTGTCAAAGTTTAAAAACTAGCAATATTGCATTCTGGTTCATTTTATTAAAATGGTTAAGTGTTCTATTGTTGTGCAAATTTGGGATTTTCTCAAGATTATTGCTGCAACTATAACAAAGTTTTAATATATTCTTATTCAACATTTTACTAAGAGGGTTGCTTTTTGGAAAATGTTTGTCAATTAATTTGAGAAATTTATAGCCTAACTTTGTACTAATTGATTAAATGGAGGTGTGTACCAGATGATCTTTCTATTTTTATTTCTTTTCTTTGAATTACCATCTCTAAACTGAATTTCAGTGGACTTATACCCACTATTCCTAAGAAATTTATTGGGCACACTGCTTTGTTTCTCAAACACAACTTTCGATGTGTGTTTGCTGATCCTACTTTCTACAGAGGAAGAATATATCGGATTACAGACGGTGGGTAATTGCAATTTGGATGGATATAAATTGGATTGGCATTGTTCTTCATATAAGCCTGAAAATTGTCACAGACTAGATCTAACGTTACATATAGAATATCAACTTTTTTGATATTAATACTTATTTTAACCTTAAATATAAACTTTTAAATTCCCTAAGAATCATTTTTCTAAGTTTATCAACTTTAATTTCCGTAGAGTTTTTACAACCATAAAGCCATCATCTCCATATAGTCCTATAGTGTCCAGAGTAATCTCCTCATAAGCACAAAATATATAAACCAACCAAATCAGAAGATTCAGAAGAATCCAGCGATCCCATAGAAGTTATCATCAGAATGTTTTACTCATTGTTCTTTATTGTGGATTAGGACTGATTTCCTACACTCATAATAATATTTATCTCTTCACTTGAGATGTTGGAATAAACTTTGGTAAATTCTAAAGCCAGTGTAAAGAGGTCCTTAGATATAGAAGAGTGGAAGTCAGCAATATCAAACTGGATAAAAGTGCAACTGTTTTTTTTTGTCGATGCTTCTAAACCCGTTAATAACTTCTGTGGTACCTATCCATTGAATAAGTCCAAGGTGATTTTTAATATGTTTATTAACGCATTCTAGGATAACATTGCTTATCCTTCCAATCTCCGGATGTAGGATGTTTGGTCATGAAATCAAGCTCAGGGTCTTTAAGTAGTACACAGGATTCCTTAGTACAGAGTTTGCCAACCCTATTACTAATATTTAGCTTAACGGTAATAATATTTAGGAGAAGTGTTAATATGATCACCACACTTACAATTATTGATATTTATTTTTTATAATTATTGGTTAACTTATTTCTAATTAGTGCCATATAATCCTTAGGATGAAATTTATAAAAGTTTTGTCAGATTTTACAAATATTTGATCAGATTTAGTAATATACTTAACCAAGGTATCCAAGCGTTTCTGAAATTGTTTTTTGTGTTTATGAAAAGTAATGCCATTAATAATGTTTAAAAGATGCATTTCAAAACCGTGTAAGCGTGTGAGATGTGCAGTTTTTAAATTCTTAAAGCCATACGAATCCGGTGTATTCGGAATATCACGATCCGTTCTTCAGACTTTAGGGCCAGTTTTTCGAAATATTTCCATTTGTTTGCGATGGGATTGTTTTAACGAAATTTGAATTCAATTTTTTCCATGTCCGTATATATATATATATATATATATATATATATATATATATATATTAAATTGTTTAAATTGTTTTTGTCTATATGAAAAATTATAATATATATATATATATATATATATATATATATATATATATATATTATAATTTTTTTCATATAGACAAAAATAATTTAATCACTGCAAAGATGCAACCTTGTTTCGGTGCATTTATTTGCACCTCGACTTGTGAGAACCAAAAATGCTTATGACCAATTCTGTTTGCAAGCAGGCCGCTCGTGGAACATCATTTCCTTTTTTCTATTTATTTGAAAAAAGGGAAACATTTTAAGAGGTGACGTATAAGAGTAAAGAAAAGATAGGAAAGGCAAAAGGGTGAGAGAGTAAGACAATAGTGCTTGTTGATAGAAATTTGGTGAAGGATTGTTGAGGTGTTAATGTGATGGCTCGACCCGAAAAATTTAAATCGACAGTCAAGTGTTCAGACACAGCATTTACAATCCTCCCAACAAATAGGCATTGTGAACTTTCTAATACCATCGCAACTTCGCTGATCTTGTCATACTGTGCGCATGTTTGATAAAAACACACCAGAAATCCTAATGTACTGGCAACTGCATGATGGTTCTTAGAAAATAGTAAAAAAATAGTTTCTATTGACCCCTCCCCTCTGTCGTCCTCTCAGGAAGTGACTGCTGGTCGTCTCAAGTGGTGAGGAGTATTTGAATAAAAAACTTTAGGACGCTAGAAAGATCACAAACTGAACATCTACGTATTACAAACCATAAAATACTTCACTGATCTAAAATTTCTTCAGTCTTTCACAAATGTCGTTGTTCCTTTTCATATATGCAGAATGTTGTGTAGTTTTCAAGATGGCTTTAAAATCATGAAAAGCACAAACACAAAGGGCGCCAAGGGCGGGACATTCTGTTGAACTTTCATATATTCAAAACGACGAATGATTCCATCAAATATATCTAATTTTAACACGGCTGACAAATTACTGTACTTAACCTCTTTATTTGATATTCTAAAACATTTGGAAGTTTGTTTGTTTGTTGTTGTTTTTTCACGCACTATATTCAGAAAAGAAAATACTTATAGAGGAACATAAGTATTTTCTTTTCTGAATATAGTGCGTGAAAAAAACAACAACAAACAAACAAACTTCCAAATGTTTTAGATATCAAAGCGCTTTCGGCTATGCTATTAGCCATTATCAAGGACGCTTTTTATTTTTTTTTAAATTTTTAACTGAATGTGTAGATTTATTATTGTTTCTAGAGTGATGGGAACGTTTTTGTTTTCTACATGAGGCATGTAGTACTGATGAGATTTCCCATGCTAACCCTGATAGTTTGAGTGTAAATATTGCCATTATTGTCGTAGAAATTTCTGTAGGTACGAAATAATGTTTTGAAGATATTATTCAACCTAACATTCTACTCCCTTATACAAAAAACAACACTAGAAATCCTTGCCACCGTAATTTTATGAATGAATGTTCACTTAGATATAAAATAGGCGTTAGAAGAAATTTCCTGTGGAGAATCACAAGAATTCATCCTCTCATCATCTTTCCTTAAAGAACTCAATAACTTGAAACAGACGCTAGTTAACAACGATTTTCCGAACTACCTTATCGATCTCCAAATTATATTATTTCTTTCTAAGGTAACCAATAGCAACACTGAGAATAAAGACGAAAACAATTACATTAACCTTTTCTATAAAAGCCAAATAAATGTTAGCAATTAATAAGCTGAATTTAATCTTAGAAATATTATAAAGAAAAAAACCACCCCAAGCGACGAAAAAACCCCAAAAAAAAAAAAAATGAAAACAGCTAAGCTTATCAACAACAACTCGCGTGAAAAATCTAAATTGCAGAGAACAAATATTATTTATAAATTCACATGTCCCTTTAGAAACTGCGTTCATGATCAAACCAAATTTACGAATAATTATATTGGACTTACCACTATATGCTTATCAAGAAGACCTACATTGACCATAGCTCAATTAGCACTCATTTAAACATACACGGAAACCTATCAAACTCCATCCGCATCATGCTTGTAGAAAAATACATGCATAATAACCCCCCTCCACACGTAAAAAATGACTAAAAATTATGGAAGCACAAAGAAAAAAAGAAAAAAAAAAGCCAGCACTCAATAACATCAATTATGAATACGGTTACAGTGTGCTGATCGTATATGAAAAATAAGCAAAACATTCTCATCACTCTAGAAACATATAAAAATCCACAAATTCAAAATAATAATAAAAAAAATCCTTCATAATGGCCGAAAGCTATTCTATTAAGTTTTCTGGACAATGTTTACATAGGTTATGTCCAGAAAAGAAAAAAAGCTTATACGAAGAGGCTTAAAGGCTTAATCACAGTACTTTTTCTGTAGTCTTTAATCAAACTTATATAAAAGAGGGTTTACAACTCAAATACACAGTTATATATATATATATATATATATATATATATATATATATATATATATATGTGTGTGTGTGTGTGTGTGCGTGTGTGTGTGTGCGTGTTCTGCTTATGTGTGTGTGTTCGTGTGTTGAATTAATCTGCGATTCTTATAAATTTTCAACTCTAATAACACACACACACACACACACACACACACACACACACACACATATATATATATATATATATATATATATATATATATATATATATATATAAATGGCCTCTATTACATTTTTATACCCATGTAATTAAATACTACTGTTTTATATGTGGTTTGTAAATCGTTTCTTCTACATTCTGTGGCATGTTAATGATTTGAAAACTAAGATCTCGGCAACAAATGACGTTACGGTTGAAGCAATACCTTTTCTTTTTCTCCGAAGCAATTACATTGTGTTTAATTTTTCATTTAGTAGTTGCTTCCAGGGATCGCGATAATCAAATCTTATGTATTTACCTTCGCTGAGGTAATATTTATATATAACAATGCATTGATACTTTCCCGAGGCAAAACTTGGGGAATAGTTTTGAGTAAATATTGCGGAAAAATCATAACATTCATCATTCAAATTACCTAATAACACAACTGAAGGAAATAATTTTGACATATTCTATTAACGAAAGCGTTTTATTAATATTCTAGCACCATTTGGAACATGATTTGTACAGAAGATTTTGAAGTCAATGAAATATTTAGGTATTTCGAGATTGTAACATTAATAAATGTAAAAAAAGATATACTTTAACTTTAAATCTCTTAATACATTGTTTATCTGAAGTTTTTCTACATGAATAACTTTTTCTTGAGTTTTATTTAACTGTATATATTTTTTTCTATTAAATGTAGTATTTTAAACAAATGAAGAAACAATTTTTATTAGATCATATCAACATTAGTGAAGAAAGTACTTAACTAATAATACTCATAATAAACAAGATAAGACTAAAAAATGAAAAATAGAGATTAAGAAAGCAACAAAAATACTATTCTGAATACTTCATGATTGGAAATACGAAGTTACCTGGCTCCACGTGTTTTGCGGTGATAGGTTACTATGAAGTTTAGTGAGTTGTTAATTTTATTAGCTTCATGTGTTTTACCCGTAGTGTGTTAAAGAAAATTTATATGACTTTCTGATCTGGCTTTTGGCACAAATACTTACGTATTACTCAAGGCAATGGTTTCATCCCAAGTAATGTGTATATTAAATGCTGATTCTGAATGCCGTAGACTCTTTATCTACCTTCTAAATAAATAAGCGACAAAAATTCTGTCTGTCCGTCCGTGTGTCTGGAACCACTCTAATTCGGGCCGAACTTTATCTACACAGGCATATACCATTCTTTTTTTTTAATCAAGATTGAAAATATATACTTCATCTGGTGCTTGGACATCAGCATTGGGATTTGTGCCCGGATAAAGAGGGTACAGATAAATAACACACAAATTCTGTGAATTCAAACAATTTTGTTTTAAATTCAGTTTAAAATATCCCCAAACTTTATCAATTGAGAAAATCACTTTTATTTCATCAAAATGCCAAGGAATCACAGTTAAATTGAGAAACTTCGTGGCGTGAAGTTTTGAAGTTCTGCAGAGTATTCTGATTTGAAGAAATCAACGCCATTGAAGTTCCACAGAGTTTGTGATTTGGAGAACTCAGTTTCCGGCCTGAATGTGAATTTCAGCCCAAATCGGAGTTTCGGCCCAAATCAGAGTTAAAGTGAGATTTTGAAATTCCATGGAATGAATTGAAGAATTCAAAGTTATTGCTATTTTCTAAGCTGGAGCAGAGATCCCTTTAATTTGGGACCAGAGGACCAATTATCCCTACTTAAAAATAGGTCTAACTTAAAAGTCAGCTTTTCAGTTATTATTGGAATAATTGATAGAGCGCAATCTTCTTAAAATATTCTTTGATCTTTTGACAGAACGTGGTTAGTTTAGCAAATCGAATTCATAAATTGTAATCGGTAAACGTCTTCAATTAATTTTTGCATCTGCTTATATTGCCTTGTCGGTACTCCAAAAAAAAAAAAAAAACAAGAAAAGTTATGAATCCATTAATACTTACGTAGAATTCAATATCACTAAATTTTACTACATTTGTTCACTATCATGCCATTATGCATTATATGAAGAACGAATGAAATTAATATTAAACTTACTTTTTTATTCAATGTAAACTAAGTTCTTTTAAATCGAAAATTTGGTTGAAACGTAAAATTCAATGACTTATTCCTGGATGGTTTATATAGAAATCCAAATTAGTTGCTTATGAACGAGTACAAATTATTGGGATTTACAATTCTTAATTTTTACATTTTTTTAATTATCTTGGAAAGCTTCGCTAATTTCACACAACAAAAAAGTTCCCGATGTGTCCATTGTAAGAGTTCTGAGATGGTTAAAAGATTTCTAGATGCTAATCCTATCTCTGACATGCTTCAAGAAGTAATGCGCATTAATAGAAAATAAGATGTACATCTAAGAATGAAATAGAATTATTGCCGTTGGATTTTCTATTACTAACCAACCATATCTAATGTTTTATTAGCTTATTTTATGGATGTCTGCTGCCAGCAACGCTACCAATACATGTATTTACTTCAGAGTGGCAAAGTAACGTAATATTTCTCAAGCACATATTTTAAGTGAATGAAGACAGGCTTAACATTCTAAATTGACTGCTTTGAGCTTCTAGAAAGAGAAACCCAAACAAAATAACAGAAAACCGAAATATATATCGTCTCATCTTTCATGTTTTACTTCTATCTCTTATATAAATACTTATTTATTTTTGAGATACATATAACAAATATTAAATTAGATGCCTTGGCGTTTGGTAAAGGTTAACGAGCTTGTCTCGTTTAATATTTTTAATTTGTGAGTTTGACTCATTGACTGCCTCATACATGAATTCTTGGGCCAAACTTAACATAGAAAATAGCAACATATACGCAGATACAGAGCAAAACATAGGATGCTAAAGCGCTTATAGTGATAAACAATTCTTTTAATTTCAAAATTTCTGTACTGGGCAAAGACTTTAAATAGATGATCAGAATATTATTCGCCTGCAACTGTTGAATGAATTCGATTCTATCTTGGAGCGTCATAATCCTTGTGCCAACATCAGCTTAATCTACTATTTTCCTTACTAGAAACTAAAAGTTTCTTTCCTGTAGGACAGTAACTTGAACATTTTTTCTTCCCAGTTATTTGTTATGGAAAACATCGAAGTCTAAAAGTTATGCATATGTTCCAGATGTTTTTTGCTGGCCATTAATAATATTTACTGTTCGTATGTTGATGTAATATAATAAAACATCAATTTTTAAATAAATACTTTTAACAATTTAATGGGGAAATTTCATTAAATTTTCTGAGATCTTTATTGTTTTCTTTAAAACTTCCCAAAACTTCGTTAATTTATCTTATTTACTTTTCCTTTATCGGTTCAATACTGTCTTCATGATACTTAATTATTGCCTATTGCGAAAAATAATACATGATAGTACTTTGGCCAACTTCGGTTCTTTGATATTAATTATTCTATTTGAAATCAGTGATATTTTGAATTCTAAACAATTTTCTTACAATATCCATTATACAGATAGATGTCATTAGACGGATAAAATAAAAAAAATAACAAAAATTGTATAGTATGACATAAATTAATTCATTATTGGTACCTCACTACAATGCATACACATCGTTCTATTTTCCTATCTATATGTATGAGTCATCAAAAATTTATCAAACGTGTAAAATTGATATCTTCCTCTGCGATAGTTTCCCATAAAGAATGATCTAATCTTAAAGATTTAATCATAACGACTTTTCTTTTTACTCTGTCGATGAACAAATATTTTCATTAAAGTTAATTACAATAACATACCAAATAAATTCCAATTCTACCAGAACAAATTATGACTGACTTTAGATATCACCAACTATTCATCATATACGACAAAAAATGATTCAGCCCTGTGGTTATAACAATTTTTCAGCACCAAAATGTTTCACAAAAGACTAATGTTGTATATCCTTTCATTATTCCTTTAGGGGTGTGCGCCTCTGTTGATAGTAAAATACATCTATATATTTTTCTCGAGAGGACTAACAAGATATTAATAAGAAAAGTGCCTGTTGTAATAAATAAAAAAAAAATCCACAACGTCTTTTCTAATTCGTCAGATTTTAGTTTCGATTACAACAGTACTCAGTCAAACCGACTTTTAGTGAACTACCGCAGAGGCAAAGAGGCTCAGAGTGCCATGTATTTTTTTGCAGCAGTTAATGTAATACTAGAGAAAATGGCTTACCTCCAGGACGAAAACGGATTCGGATGTATCTCTCATGTAAACTATCGCAAAAGGAAAACTGGCGGCTTTGCGAGTCACACATTTAAAACGGATAGATGTCAAAGTCGGATAGGAATCTCACGAGAGTCTCTTTTTACATATATTGACTGATATAAAGATAAGATATAATATAATAATTATATATTATAAGATATAAAAAAAGTCCATAACGAGACGACAGGGAGAACGTTGATTTGGATTGCGTGTCTGATTTTTCCCGTCCAACATAAGTTTCGCTTGATAAGTTTGTGGATTTGTAAGTTTGAACTTTTTTGAAGAAATGAATTCACGCTAAGTCTATCTTTTAATTTTTGTTCTTTTATTTTTTCCGTTACTTATGGCACTTTTAATTTTCAGTTTTCTTTTCTTTTTCTTTTTGTTTAATCCCTGTGTTTTTTTAATTTTCTATGCAAACCAAGCTTTATTTTTCAGTGTATTTTTTTTGTATTTCACCCTCTCTCTACTTTAATCAGTTTTAATTTTTATTGCTAGTTTTAGTAAATTCCCTTTCTGTTTAATCGTTTTCTTTTTTCACGTGTGACTAATTTTAATTTTCTTTTTATCCCCACCCCGATTCTAATTCGTTTTTATTTCTTGTTGATCGTGACCTAATTTTCCTTCTGTTTTTATTTTACGTGCGAATTGTTTTTTCTTATTTTGCAAGCCAAGTTTAATTTCATTTTTGTTTTTTTTTTGTTTCTTTTTACACGCCGTCGGTATCTTCTTATTTTTAGAAATTTTCTTTGTTTCCATCCTTTTGTTTTGTGAATTTGGGGCGAATTTTACAATTGTTTTGTCATCGAAGTGGTGCTTGCGCGCACCACCATGGCGGAATTGCCCAAAACACCGTCCGTGCAGGGGGACCAAGATGCATCTCTGCAAAATACGGCCTGAATGGAAAACAGCACCCCCCCCACCAAAAAAAAAAACACAAAAAAAAAACACGAACTACTACGCGCAACTTCAGAAGAGATCAGTTTCTCACTATAACGGAAGTGCTGGATGCTGTCAACAGGAGGACTATCTCCCTGCTGACCACCGCCGTAAAAACTCGGAGATTAATTTGGGTCAGCAGGGAAACAATAGAGGAAGACCTAAAGCGTTTGAAAATTAGGGCGAAATTACTGTCTAGAAGGTCAAGCACCATGTAGGTCATCCTGCTGGCTACAGAGAAAGAGGCCTGACAGCTGTACACTAAGAGTAATAACAACTCTCTTCCAGGCTGAATATACGGGCACCCAAAAAACGAGGGTGCCCGTAGAAATTACTGAGGACGTATTCCCAAATATAAAAATGACATAAGGTCTCCGGAACTGAGGAAAATGCCTCAAATGTGTACGAGAAAGGTCCCGGTTATTCTCCATTCCTGCTTATATAGGGCCCTAAAACTAACCTACCCTTTGGAGGTCTGCGGTATTGACTTGGAATGATGGGTTACGTCCAATATCGGTACAGGGAGGCGAGGATAATATGTCGGTGTCCCGACCGACGCAGATTTCCGGTCAGAATGCGAATAGGTTCTTTTCTTTTTTCAGACTTAAAAACGTCTATCAAGATAGCCAGCTTGAATGCTAATAGTCTGAGGGGTCTAGGTAAGGCTGCTGACTTGCTTCGTGACCTCCTGTCGTTCAGAGTGGAGTTCGCCGCGATCGAGTAGACGCACTTTCCGTTCTTGATGCTTGTACGCTGTCTAGCGACTTTGTTATCTATTCAGCATACGGGGACCGACTGGTCAGAAAGGTTTTCTAGCTGGCTAAACGTATCCTAGATGTAAAGGTGGATCTTATCCATGTCGATGCGGTCGAGAGGGTATGATCGTGGCCAATATTGCTGTGAAAAGTTGTTCGTTTCGGATCGTTGCAGTTTATGAGCCCAACGACATGACGCAGAGCGCGTCTCGTTTTTTTTTTGTCAGCTTGGACCGTCCCTGGTGGATTCGTCGCGCTTTGTCTTAGACACCAAATTAGACAGGGGGCGGGGAGTTTGCGAGTTGTAGCTTGATCTAATCGGAGAGTCTCGTTGATAGATACCGGGTCGATCACTCTGTGGAGAAGACGTGGGCACTTGGCTGTATACCCAAGTATCTAGCTACCTGGATAGAATGTCAGTTAGAAGGGCAGATGTAGATCTGTTAGTTTGTCTCACTTTCCACTGGTTAGGCTATATGGACTACAGAATTGTCTGTGCCCGGGTGGCCTTAGACTCTAGGCCTAGAATGGCTGGATACTGGAAGTTCAATCTGTCTTTAGAGGACATGGGGGACTTCCAGCAAGAGCTGACTAGTTTAATGCTGCCGGAACTAGTGTGGCGGTTATCAGAAATAGGTAGTGGGAGAGGTTTAAGGACAGGATTAGGTCCTTCAACACAGAATATAACCAGCGGCTCGAACTAGATAAGACTAATAAAGTGAAAGCTCTCAAGGATAGACTTTCCCAGCGGTGGCTGGTGGGGATTCCCTCGGGATAGGCCTAGCTAGGGAGGTCCTGCAGATAAAAAGATAGCTGGCGAAGCCGTGAAGATGGGCGCAGACTTGCGCAAGGAAATGATTCGTCGAGGTTCCAATCGATATGTTCATGAGGTCAATACCCCGGAGGGCCGTACTCTGAGGTCGGCCGATTGCATGTGCGAGGCGTTTCCGCAGTAGTTCGAGAGCCAGTTTAACAAGGAGCTCTGTCTCTGTGACGAAGAGTTTCGCAGATATTTGTCTGATTTTTCTGGGCTTTCCCCGACTGAAGCGGCTAGTGGCGATCACGGAGGGCGAAGGGCTGTCGCAAATCTTTGCTCTGATTTTGACTGCCGTGTTCAACAACTGGTTCCACTAGAGGTCCCTCTCCGACTGAATCTCCAGGGGTGTAAAAGTGTTGGGCGGGATTTATACGATTACAGGCCCATGTAAGTGTTAAAGATTTGGGTCAAAATCCTGTCGGAGCGTTGGGATTCGAGCAAACTTGTGTTGTGAAGGCCGAAATATTCAGAGCAACCTGCATCTGATTCGCACGATTCTAGCGCATGTAAAAGACGACAGTCAGTCCGCGCTGATCAATTTAGATTAGTCCAAGGCATTTGATAGGGTCGACCATCGTTACCTGCATTCGAACCCGACTTCTACCGGTGGATTAACCTCCTGTATCGCTCCCCAAGTGCTCTGGCGCAGGTGAACGGGACTTTTGCACAGTTTCGGTCGGTTCATCCAGGTTGCCCGCTTTGTCGTTGAAGCTTCTCCTTCGCTGGTTGAGGGAAAAGGCGTGCAGTCCGGCCCTACGTGGAATCACTGTCCGGGAGGGTCAAGAGCCAGGGTTTCCGCGTACGCCGTTGACGTATCCACTTTCGTGTCGTCACAACTCGTTTTAGTGGGGAGACAGAGTAAATACCTAGTGTGTAAATTGCTCTCGAGTAGTTTGTAACACATAATTTATCATCTCTCAGTTGCGTATCTGTCTTTGTACAGTTTTCGTTCCTAGCCTGGGTATACGCGTACGCGCTCCCTATATGCAACTGACCTTGTGTCACAAGTTGTCCTCGTATGGGGTTGAGGAAATAAAATTACTATAAAGTAGTTTGTAACACGTTTATTTATCATCTCTCGTTTGCGTCTCTGTCCTTGGGCAGAGTGTACTATGGCGGCGGCTCCGTCTAAGGACAGAGTCGCAACTAAGGAAAATTATACTGAGTGGTGTCGGCGCTAAAGTATAGCTGCCCGAGGACGCGCCGTCTCATTGCCCCAGAGTGAGGGGTCGACACTCGCACCAAGACTGGCGCAACCTACGGTTGCGTTGGCTTGGGCAATATTTCTTCCTAGCCCGGATGTACGCGCTCGGGCTCCTTACATTAAACCGACCTTATGTTACAACGCGACTCCGTGAGGTGTCGAGTAATTACCAAATTACTATATAATAGAGTGAGGGACGTTTAAACCCCAAATATGTGGGAGAATTGAGCTTCAATTTCGCATTTATTCATATAGATAATCTATATTATATGTATACTTTGTTCATATCACTAACGTTGGGCATTATATTTCTGTATCATTGTAAGGTGTTAAATATATCGTAGATATTATTCTTGTGTATATACAACCAGTTGTTATAACTGCTCCAAACTAAAAGGAAAAGTCAAATACGATATATATATATATTCAGAAATATGATTGGTACATTCTTAAATATACGTAAACAGAAGAATAATCAGGCTGTAGTTTTACAGCCTGATTATTCTTCTGTTTACGTATATTTTCTATAAACAAAAATATATAAGATAAATTCATATTTCCGAATACTTATCGCTTCAAATATTTGCGATATTACTTACATAATTTTGTAGATGTTTTAAATCACGTAAATTAGTCTCCAAGCAAAAGGAAATGATTTACAAGTTCGATTTGCAAGTAATTATTTAGTATTGTTTTCGATCTGGACGTATTTCAAATTATGCCTAGTAAATAACTTGAAAGACACCGATAAACATCTTTAAAATCTTACCTCATTAAAATAGTATTGAGTTCGAGTCTTACGAAATGTTCAACATTTGTAGCCTACTGCCATATACAAACAAGAAAACAGGTCTCAATTAATCAATTTCTAATGGACACAAAGCCATACCTTATTTTCTGATGCCGTAAAATGCAAGTATTTGGGTTTTCTTTCATTTGTTTTCAGTTTTATTTTACCACATGAAATATTTAAACATAGTTTTCGAAAGTGCAAACGAAAACATTTTTCGTAAATATAACACTTTACATTTGATAACCGACCATGTCTAGACGTCAAATTAATCAGACCACCAGCGAAGGGTACTACACACGCCATTACACAACATCAATCTTTTCCTGTCCTCATCTCATCATCTTTTCACCAATTTGAGGTGTCTTCTCTTCTCTCATTCACTTCAACGTCTGTCGTATAACTCCAGCTTTTTCCTACAACTTCTTCACCTTTGCCTTTCAGTACTGTTGAGTATTTCCCATAGTGGCCAATAATTTCTTATTTCTTGGATGCGAGCCAAAGCAAGATAGGTCGCCCATATGACACGACCTTCTTTTCCAATTAAGTCAACGAGAACAGGCAATTTCACCTCAGGCTCACAGTTAAAATCTTCGAGAAACTTTGTCATCAACTTTTGTATCTGACATAAAATCATGTAACTGGGCATCACGCGAACGGCAAGAGTTATCAAGCTAACATAGGAAACAATACGCTGAAAATATGTTCAATTCTTTCATACATAAGTGACCTTCTCACACTATGCTTATTCTGCTACTTACATTGGGAGGCAATCTAATGTTACTGGTCCTAACTACTCTATAAAGTAAGTTTTGATCTTCACTAATTTATACGATCTCGTCCATTTCCATATATTAGTCAATATTTTTTACAAAAAATAAAATACATTTTTTTCCTAATTTACTTTAAAATATTTGATGCATCAATTGACTGAGGACAAGTAAAACAGTAAGTAATCATGTCCGTTTTAAAATATTCATATGATTGAAATAGGAGAAGCAATCTTTTCAGCTCTCATCTATTCCACTCGTGCCATGTCTGAAAACTCGCGCTTTGAAATAAACTGACCACCATATGTTGTTCTTTGAAAGGTACCCATTATAAAAATTACTTTTACGTTTTATAACCAAAATGTATTTACTTTTATTTCAATTACGTTAAATTTAAGAGAATCAGGTTTAGATATGTGTTACTTTATATTTAGAAATATTGGGATGAAAGTTTAATATTTATTTCAGTAAGAAAAAATCCTATGTGTATTCATTATTTTACATGATTATACTGGATTTTTGATATTCTATAAATTTAATCAGTATTTCAGTGATTTAAAAATTTTCTACCGTTTCCACTTTTAGGTGTTTTATTGCTTTCCAGGTTTTTAACACTTTCATATTCATTCCATTAATGATAGAACACAAGTTTGTAATTAGATTAATAGCTGTTGGTACTGGTGTACATTCCATTAATAAATCCTTTTTGTAAGGTGATCAAGTTATCTTTGATGAATATAAAGGTACAGTATTAATTATAGGCTACAGCGGGCGGTAACAATCTTACCATAAGATATGAAATTACAAGAATGTAATGAAGGAAAGCGTGGAGAAAGGACTAAACCTCAATTTCAAGAAGACAGAATGCATGTTTCTTAGCAAAAGGAAGAGCCCATCATGAAAATTACAAAATGACGATACCAAACTCAAACAATTTAAATATCTGCGCAGTGTTTCAATATAGGATAATAAGTGCGAGAATGAAATCAGAAAGTACATTGAGATAGCGAAATATGTCTTCCAAAAGCTAAGCAAAGTATTAAGAAACATAAAAAAATCGTTAGAATCAATAAAAAGAATACTGAATCGGTACTTACTATCAGTTCTCTGGTGAATGCCGGGCAATCTCCTCTTATATAAAGTGACTTGAAGCAACAGAAATTTGGTTCTACAGTAGGAGGTTGAGAATACAATGAATCGAATATGTGAGCAACGATGAAGTTTTATATAAAATGAAAAAAGAGCACTTAATATCAGAAGAGAGTTGAAATTGTAGGGTGCTCACACATTGCATTAAGCAGATTTTTTTTATTAAAATTTAAATTAAGTAACAGTTAAACTTTACTCAGAACATTGCATGAAACACTGAGTCGTGCTACTGGTGTAGTACAAATGCGTATATATATATATATATATATATATATATATATATATATATATATATATATATATGTGTGTGTGTGTGTGTGTGTGTGTGTGTGTGCGTGCGCGTGTGTATTAGCAACTGTATGTGTGTGTGTTAGCGTGCATGCACAGATAAGCGAATACATTTTTTACCTAATGTAAGGTGTAAACAAAACAGTACTCAATGTAGTTAGAGCTAAGAAGTATATATTAATATATTAATATATTGATCTGGCCGAGATGCTCTTTTTCTGGTCTTGGCCGCCAGCGGCGAATTACCTCATTAATGGGATGGGGCGGATTTTCTCCGACTGTCACCGGTATGACCTTGGTTTAGAGGAAACGGCTTTCATTGTCCTCAGGTGCGCCCTTTTTGGGAATATGTCGGCGGGTTGATGGCTCGTATCGCCCATCGTGCATAATTGTGATCATCGTGCATACTTGTGCATACGCGTGCGACAATGTATCTCCTTTGTATTCTGGGGTGAAACGAATAGTGTTTCTAATGCTGATAACCGTGGTAACAATAGTGATATGGACAAGGCGAATGGAGGGAATCTTTCGATATGAGGGCTATTCTCGTCAGGTTCTGATCAGATTCTTTCCGCATCAGCTGAAGATGAAGATCAGAACGGATAGTAAGTGTTGTCGACAGTTTTCAGCGAAAAGTACTCTTGGTCACAACGTGGCGGTTTCATGTAACCCCACCTAGTTAAGCTAAAAACTATATGTTTCTCTAGTTAATGAGAATAAGTGTGGTTTCTGGCCTGTTCCCGGCATTCTCTTTTGTTATGATCGATTTCGAGGTTCCCAACCTCTCCGGTTTGTTTTGTCCGCTTTTTCATCTCGTTTGGGTCACACTTTGATTTTCCGATTCCATCATTCACTTTTACCCTTCCTACTCCATTCGTGAGTATTCTACTTGATTCTGCCTGTCGACAGAATACGGCAACCATTCTTATTATTTTGAGGGGTGAAGGTTTCTAATAACATCTGTTTTTTTGTTAGTTTTCAGGGTTCATTCCCCCAGCCCGCATTTCATGGTTCATGAAATTTTAATATATTTTTATTATGAACGTTAATGAGATTATTATAGCATGGGCTGTTTTGAAGTTCCCCTGTAAATATGTATATGCGGGATAGAGTGGCGAGGAATGCGTTCTTGTGGTAAATAGATAAATTGTATTAGATTAATGGATCGTGAATGTAATTAACTAGGACTAGGATAGTTAGCAGTGACCAGCCTTTCCTCACTTCCCCTCTGGCCTTGTCCCACAAT
Organism: Acanthosepion pharaonis; assembly: GCA_903632075.3. Taxonomy (NCBI): domain Eukaryota; kingdom Metazoa; phylum Mollusca; class Cephalopoda; order Sepiida; family Sepiidae; genus Acanthosepion; species Acanthosepion pharaonis. Next base: position 937,771 of record CAHIKZ030001107.1, on the reverse strand, counting down.
TATTGCATTTTCAGTAATAAATAAACATATTATTTCTAAGTTGCTAGGCGGTCACGTTACGTCGCGGAAAGGAATATTTTTTCGCCCCTTAAGAATGTCAGTGTTTTTGCTTCTTTTCCTCGGCCTGAACCATCTTTAGGTTGTTTTCGGTGGATATTTTCTCGATATTTTGTGAAAAAATGATCTCACACGAATGTGAAATAAATAATAGCAGGAACGGATTACTGAGAATGATTTCTTTTCTGCGACCGACGTTCAGGGCAAATCTAGATGTTTCTCGTCAGGAGAACGAACGCTCTGTGAAGACTTTTTAGCTCTTCAAAAAATGTCTTAGAATACCAGACGGAGGTGGAAATCTTCTTTAACAGACTGCAAATTAAATCTTCTTCTGAGGAGGACTGGGTCGAGAAGGAATCCATGAAGTATTCGTTAAGGTTCCGGGGGGGGGGAGCTCGAGGATCATGAGCTTAAATTCCTCCCCGCTGCAAATGATTCTCTGAAATTGTCGTCTTCAGTCACTCAATCCCAGAGTGAATTGATGCAGCTCTCTGATAAGAGAATTCCCACATTGTCTTCCGCATTAGGGTATACCAGGAAGGTGGTCAAACGCCTCAACAAGTAGTGGAGAAATCCCTCAGACACTGTCGCTAACCCTGACCGGGGCACATTTAGAAATGCGGAGTCGCGGACTCGATCCAACCCTACCCGGATGGATTCTTCTTTTCGTGTTGTCTGCATTCCTTACTTATTCTAGGTGTGTAACTAATCTCCCACCTGTCTTATGCGTTACCCTTAGTAGATATAATGAAAGTGTTTCTGCCAACTGACGGCTGAAGTTAAAACCTTGCACCTGTGTTTTGTGTTGGAGTCAAGGAGTACACATGAAGACCCGTTAAGCGATTTTTCTCTGACAGTGATGTACAAAAAGCACTAGAAAGGATTTTCAGTGTGGAGTCACTAGAGATGGAGTAACAAGATCTGTCTATGATGAGCATATGGTTGTGCTCTTCTGACAATCTATCACATTCAAGGACAATAAGTATCATATATGATTACCTTGGTAGCCCGAAAAGTTATCTTCAACCATTCTGTGTCCATTCGTGTCTTGGACCTTGTGACACGGAGACTGGAACGCGATAGGCTTTATCGGGACTATTTGGAGGTTTTCCGTCATCAGGAACGAGACGGAATAATACAGGAAATTTTTCGCGTTCACGGGTTTAAGGAATATATTTGGATTCCATACAGGTCTGTCCTGCAGGTAGATTCTACATCCACCACTAAAATTCGACTTGTTTTCAACTGCAGTCTCAAGACAAATAACCCCCCTTCTCTTAATGAGGCTGCCTACCAGGGAGTGGATCTTATAAGTGATTTATTAGAATTACTTCTCTCCTTTCGATTGCATATCAGGAAAGACTTCTTGACGATCCACCCGTGGTTAGAGGCCGATAAGAATAGGTTCAGTTTTTTCTTGTAGGACAGAAGTAGGCTGCTTTGTTTCAGGTATGCCACAATTATTTTTTGGGTTCACATCTAACCCATTTATATTGAATAACGTTTTCCGGTGATGACTAGTGATAGCCTAAATGAGCTATGCAATTTATATGCCCTCTCCAGGCAACGATTGTAACTGGGAGGCTTTGAGCTGCTGTCTTGCAACTCCGTGTGAGGAATCGGGACAAAATGGAGAAGGATGTTATCCTGGAAAGTCATGAGGCTGATTGGAAAAAGGTAATTGGGTATCGATACAATCCTCTCAGTGACACACAACGTATTGCTCCCATAAGTTGTGACCCTAATGCTTCCACAAAGAGGCACACACTCGCGGAAGCAGCAAGAGTCTTTGACCCTTTGTCATTATACTTGCCTGTCTCGTTGTGAGGACGTATCCTGTTAGTGATCTATGAGAGAGGGGCTTGGATGAGCCCGTTTTGGCCGAGATTTCATCCAGATGGAAGATACCTTCAGCTGACCTTACCGGATTTGGGGACAATTTCTTTCCCCCGGAAAGCTTTCAGAGAACGAGGCCGACGAAGTGTTTTTCTGCGATGCATCACCGGAGGCATATGGGTTCGCTGCATATGTGTTGCAGAATAGCCAGTCTTAACTGATAGGCTAGGGTAGTACCATAAAAGAGAAAGACTCTTCCTACATTGGAACATTTGACCGTGTATTTGGCCCTGAAATGCTTGCCTACTGTCTTGAAGGGTTGCAGAGGATTCTCCCCTACCAAAATACAGGTGGTAGAGCTGGTCCTCTCGTGGATTATTTCTGAGTCAATCGTAAGAACATCTTTGCAAGAAACAGATTAAAGGATGTCTGGCAGATGGTTGCTGGTTTGGAATCCTTAATTGGCCTTACTCCCTTTTAACAGTATGTACTAACCACGTAGAACCCTGCTGACTTGATCATCAGCGGTTTGACGTTGGAAAGGTTTAAGACCTGTATTCAGTGCCATGATCTGGATTGGTTGTGTGGCGGGACAACTCCATGGGCCACACAGGTGCTGCCATGTCTCAATCAACGCAGCCAATGGATAGCCCGTTCTTCAGGAAATCTCGCAATGATGCATGGAGAGGAGTTCTCAACGGTCTTGCCCTTGGAGTAATTTTCTTCTTTTGCAAAACTCATGAGGTAACTATGTAGGTTTCTGTATATATATTCCCATTTTTATGTGTGTATATATATATATTTTTTGTGTATGTATATATTTAAATATGTCTGGGTGCTTATGTATTATAATCTGAGTGTGTTTGTATTGTTTTACACGAGAGGTTAGCACCCCACTCACTCACTTGGGATTAAAATGTATACATTTTGTCGGGAAATAAATTGAATAACATATGTATTTTTTCTTTTCTCCTCAGTGATTTTATAATTTTAAACTTAATATAGATTAAATTTAGATTTTAAAATTGGTAATTTTTTTACTTTTAATCATAATATCAAATTTTATCATATAATTTAATACTTATTGGTTAGAATAAATTCTATTTTAGTATAACCCCAACTTTAAAGATCTTAATAGCTATTATAACCTTACTTCGTTGTCAAGTTTTTTTTTATTCTCCTATACTTGTGTTTTGATTGGTCATTCTAGTTTTGTAACAGCGTTTTCCCTTGCGAAGTATCGTTAATTAAATTGAAACTTTTAAAACCATTTATTTTACATTCAACATCATCACTTGATAAGACACCTGAGGTGTTGAAACAAAATGACTATTTTTGTAGTGATTTTATAACATATTTGTTATAATTTTAAATAAATAAATAATTATATATATATATATATATATATATATATATATATATATATATATATATAAACCAAAAACCAAAACCAAAACATAAATACAGTACTGCCTACTTTATATGAGCATACATGATCAATCTGAGGGTAATAATAACACCAGTCACACGTGCCAGTTTGCTCTTGTCGGGTTTGGAGAAAGCCTATAAAATGGCCCAGTGTGGATTTTAAGCCTGCAGAATCAAGTACAAAGTGAATTATAAATTTCGCTTTAAAATTGGAGAAATGTTAATTCCGATGCTCACATGAAATCCTATGAATTCTTAGAGAAAATCTGAACATGAACCACATATGATTGACAAAATATAATTATATAAGTTTCAGTTACAAAGCAATTTATTTTCATGAAATTGAACGATTTTTAATGTTAATCATATATAATAACCATTTTTCTCCAAGATAATGTCCCTATTTCAAATACATACTTGAATATGCATACATACACACACACACACACACACACACACACACACATATATATATATATATATATATAGAGAGAGAGAGAGAGAGATACACACACACATATATATATATGTGTGTGTGTGTGTGTGTTTTAATCGAATTTACTCCAAACAAAGCAGTTAAGCTACAGAAACATAAGGGTTTACTGGATGTGAAAGAGTTAGAAAAAAAAACATTGTTAAGGAGCAAGAACAAAATTGGTGAGACCTCGTCGCCAGACTCGTACTGCGCTTAAATCCGAAAATATTACCATGAAAGTATTTATAGAAAAGGCAAAGGGAGCAAACCTTACGGTGGTGGGAATGTGACTGAAACCGTGACGCCAGATCAGGGCCAATAATATTGACTATTCTTCTTTGGACTTTATCAAGGTACTCTGTATAAATAGCAGGAGCACCGGAGCATATGTACAGCAATATTCTACAGATGGACGAATGGCAGACGTATAGATATGTAAGATAGACTCTAGAGAGAAAAAAAAAACCCGTCTAGCATGACAGAGTGAACAAAAATTTCTGGCCAATCACCTAAAAATGGATTCAATATAATTTTTCAACTTCATCTCAGCTGAAAACCTTAGCCGATGGAAGGCAAAGAGGGTTCTCTGAGATGATTAACAGAAAGCAGTTTAGTTTTGGAAGTGCTAAAATGAACAAACCATACTTTTTCCCAGTTAACAACAGACCGATGGTCGTTTTGGATATCAGCTCCCATTTTGATCTTATCAAACTGATCAGACTTACGAATGAGATAGGAGTAAATGGTTGTGTTAGTTGAGAGATGATGTCATTGTGAATGCCATTAATGAAAATTAAAAACATAGTAGGACAAAGAATGGAGGCCTGGAGGGACACCTGCATTAGTACGAAATGAAATGGAAAAGTGGCCGTTCCAGATCATTTTCATTTCACAATTCGATAGGAAAGATTGGATCAGTTTAAAAATTTGTCCAGAAACACTGTGATTTTTCAATTTGTGGAGATATGCATACCAAATCTGTTGAAAGCATTGGAGTTATCCAAAGCTACAGTTCGGCTTTCACCATATTTATCTAAAGATTTATAGACTCTTTCCGCAATTACCGTCAGTACATCATCAGTTGACTTGAAGAAACGAAAGCCATATTATTTGTCTGAAAGAAAGCCTTGCGATGTGAGATGCTTAACCAATTCAGCATTGATTAGGGACTCTAGGTGTTTCCCAAAAAGAGATAGAAGGCTAATAGGCCGGTAGTTGGAAGGGTCAGACTGTTCACCAGGGTTCTTCAAAACTGGAAGAAAAGGGGAAGACTTCCAGCAGACAGGAAAGCAAGAGGCGTAGAGGCACTTATATATTTTAGAGAGAACAGGAGCCAGTTTAATGACTATTTCAAGGATACCATAAGGTCCACATGCTTTGTGGGGAACCAGGTTAGACATGATTGCAGAAAACATGGGAGGGGTTATATGCATATCATTCAAAAGATACTCAGTTCTAAGTGGAAAGTTAAGGCATGGAACTGCATATGAGTCATGAGCAGATTTTGAAAACAATTTACAGGCGAAATATTCAGCTTTATGAACAGAAAATGACACCACCTCAAACTGATTGAAGAATGAAGGAATAAAGAGCTTACACTTATTTAATACACTCTTACAGAGTCTCCAGTAATTACGACAGCCAAAGTATTTAGATACCAAAGTTTTAGGTGCCTCATTCTCTTGGCAAGCAGAGATTAAGCTCCTATGTAGACTCATTTACATCTATTGCGAGCAGCAACGAATAGTGACGGGCTCGCTGTTGCGCTAGTACAACCGAAAATATTGGTTCCTATGGGCTATAGGGCAGAGCATGCTGACGTGAATCATCGAGAATACTGTTGTTTCACATGGTATTTCCGAGAAGTAATGAAAGTCTCCATACCGACTTTAACGCAAGCGGTAACCACAGGGGCACAATTCTCGATTTGAAGGTTGAAAATATTAGTACAGGTGGCGTCTCAAAGAAAATAACGAGGATAGTGTTGCGAAGCTCGTCAAGAACGAGGAGAGAGGGTGAGAAATAAATCAAGTAGGTTGTTTTTCAGATATGATTGAGAAATGGGTAGGAAAAATCCACGATTTGAGTAAGGGATTGAGCAATGGCAAAGTTTAATGTTTGAATACCGGCAACATCAGTGACATTAGAATGTTTAAGCTACATATTGTGGTGCCCATTAGATTCACAAAAGACAAAAATGTACGCAGATGGATGGAGAGAGAGAGAGAGTGTGTGTCGTTTCTATATTGTCTGAGAGTGTGGGACGAATGTTAGAGCTATAGAGAGGGGTAACAGACGAGAGAAGGTGGGAGATTAAAACTTAACAGAGAGGAGTTTTAGAGAGGTGAGTTGAAGACGGAGTTGGAGTGAGAGAAATATGAATGTTGTCGGATATCTCATACATTAAATATGTAACCGGAAAGGATCCCACACTCTCATACTTACACTCTCTCTAAATTCTATTTTTATTTCCGGAGTTGTTTTCTTTTTGAATTTGTAGGTCTGATGAATTGGATCGTATTTACGATTCCAATGGAATAAATTATGACCATGGAATATAAGTGTTTAAGCCTTTTTATTATATCCTTAATCTGTCCTGGACATTGAGTTCTACCTGGATTCTATCCTCTTGGAATTTTTTATTCAAAAAATATATATGCATGTGTATGCATCTATGTATATATATTTATATATTTTGCATATGTATGTGTATATTTACCACTAATATATATATATATAAAGTGTATGTCATATTTTGTGGTATAGCTGAAAAATGTAGCTGTCTAACAACCACTCTCCAAAATAGACACGTAATTTTGAAAATGCTTTTTAAAAAAATATTTTGAAAATGCTTTTTAAAAAAAAATCTTTCTTGAAGCTTTTATTTTACTTTTAATTCCACGTTAATAAGTTAAATTTAATATTAGCAATGAGCAAAAAAGTTTGCTGAATTTCAAACTCAACTTAAATTGATTGGAAAGTTTTTCATTCTCAGGAAAATCTATACTTCCATGTATCTTTACAGATGTGTCAGCACAATATTATCTTTATTAAAAATTCTTTCAAATATAAAATGTACTATATTGTAATGCCATTTGAGAATAATTAGCCGACTTAAAGTTTATTTAAACTGGTTTGAAACAACTATTTCTTACTTTCAGTTTACAATGTTGCAGAGAAGCATCTTTACAGAGAGGAGTGTTTTTTGGCGTGTTAAGTGATGAATACACAGTCTGATGTTTGGTGAATTTAAATAGGGGGAATATAATTGAAATAAAATGACATGACGCATAAGTTAACGCCTTTTTAATATATCTTTGACTACTCAGTACTCTTTAAAAATATTGATATTTTAAGCATTATAATATTTTATTGGATTTTAGAGAATTTGGTTTTATAGCCTGACTTACGAAGACGTTTGCTGAGAAAATGTTTGAAATTTCTTAATAAATTTGAAAAAATTACTATAAGGTACCACATTTATTTTCCGATAAATTCGTGTATGGACATTCATATTTAAAAGCACGGCACTTTTATATTCCCCCACCTAAACACACATTCTTGTTGAAATATCTGGTATTAGTAAATATAGTTTCTATTTAATATCAATATCACCTGACTGTTGTAAATTAATACATAATATTAAAATATTTACTTTCATAAAGTATTCTAATTAAAATTAAAAAAAAAGAAAACTAAATGTTAGTGTAACGCTTACTACCGTGGAAATTTCAATCGCAGATTCCAGTTTCAGTTTTAGTCTGTTGTATTTGCTTTGTATTATTGCCTTTGTGGAAGGCATGAATTCAATTCTCCTTCCAGCAGCTATGAATTTTATAAAGTAAACAGGGCTCTCTAGATTTTATTGCAGAAAAGCAAGCTGAATTCAAAGACAGATAATTGGAAATCACTTAAATATTTTCCCCCAAAAGTTATGGAATCACAAATAATAAAGAAAGGTAATCTGCGAAGAGTCATGATCGCCTCCGTACTTGAAGGGACATAACATTAAAAATATTTCATTGGAAGACATCAAGTCGATATATATTTCAAATTGGGCATTGTAGCGAGTTAATTGAAAATTGATACATTCCAGGTAAACTAAGTCATTATAAACGGTATTCTTAAGAAGTGAAAATACAAAAAAAAAAAGGATTCAATGGGCACAGGAAAATCTGATGTTTAAAAGTCAATAGTTCTTAGACAGTAAGTTAAGCGATTTACAAAAACTTAACTAAAACTAATAGTTTTGATATACCTCAAGTGGACACAATATTCATATTGGACATACTCAATATAAACCATACTGCAAGCATCAGTTATTTCTTAGTAAATACGTGTAACCTAAATAAAATTATTTTATATACAGAAATATATATATATATTCCAGAAGGAATTAGCCCCTGTTGAGATTTGATTATTTGCATCAAATTTTTCCTTACATCGCATCGCAGCAGTTGTTGCTTTACATCAAAATTTTGCATCTCTGCATCAAATATTTCATTGCTTTCCGATAAAACGTACATTGTTTTGCAACGCAACTTTATTTTACACATTAATGGCCATCAAAAACACACCTACATCGAATGAATCAATATTTTTATATACCCTAAAGATTTAGAAAAATAAAATTAGTAAAGCATATATTTTAATTGAATCAATTTCATATGTAAACATGATAGCATTATCACAGGAATTTTAACAAAATAAAATTCGCCTTTCAACCGTGCGCCGATGGCTTATGAAAGAAATATCCGATTGTTGCCGAATTTTGATCCAGCCTTGAAGTAATCGGATGTCCAACCAAACTGATGAACTGTGAATCAGCGAAACATTCCGTCACTGGATGACAATATATACGCACCCGAAAAACTTAAATTCGGTTGAGCACTCTTGGAAGATAAGTGCGAATTTTTAAAGAATGACTACTACTACAAGGCTCTTACCTTCTCTGAATTGAGCACTATATATATATATATATATATATATATATATATATATTGTCATCCACAGACAGACTGTATCACAGACGTCCGATTGATTCAAGCAGGGATCGAAACCCGACCGATTTGGTATCAGTCAGAGATTCTACCCCTATCGTCGGCAAGTAAATGAGAAAATGTGCGTGTGTGTAATTGATAGCGGTTCGGATTGAGGAATCGGATATTCGAGTTCATTGCATTCACTTGGAAAGGTATGGATCCATCTATTCTATGGGTAAATAGCAGAAAAGACTGGGTCCTTGCTTTGGGTGGCAACCAGACAAGGACAACTCTAAGTTCAAACATGAAGAGGGTCATTTTGTGAGAACTTGTGGCACACTGTTCACAAGTTCTGCTTTACGCTCTTCTAAGATTATACAAGACATCACCACCATAATCAAATCATATGTGCGAGTAGTGTGGCTGTTAGGTTCTGAAATGCTTTAGATGTCGAATGCTACCATTGCATATATGGAGATAATAAGATAAAGTGGAAAAGATTCTTCAGAAACAACGTGTTTCACCATTGTGTGCTAGAATCCAGATCGTAATGCTTACCATGATGTTCAGTGGAGTGAACTTTTTGTTAGTGTTTGATCTTCACATTTTTCTGAGTTTTAGTACTCTGTCTATTGTAGAAATATAGTAGTTGACTATTAAATTTGGTATAAAGAAGTAAAGCTTTTGCATGTAGAAAATTCTAATAAATTTTTTTTTCGTTTACACGTGTTTTGATAGTATTATTAAATATGAATTAGTTAACTTCAGAGAGAATATTAATAGCGTAAAAACTAGAATTCGAAACGATCAACACTGTTGATAAGCTATTCAGCTGACAGATGTTTCCGGAAATCATCTAGGCTCAGATTTTAGCGTGTTGTTTTGAAAACATTTTCATCGCAAGTTATTTTTGATGATCACTGGTGAAGCCAAATTGGGTTAATTTAAATATTACTGACTCTCCTATCAATAATAATAATAATAATAATAATAATAAGAAGAAGAAGAAGAAGAAGAAGAAGAAGACCAAGAAGAACAAGAACAAGAAAAACAACAAGTAGAAGAAGAAGAAGACCATATTAACTCAGGATGTCCAGAACTGGGAAAAAATGAATATACCCACATCAAAAGGTAGCGACGTATATGCACTGGAAGATATGCAAGAAGCACAAAATCGAAATTACTGAAAGATGGTATGACCACAAAAATAACAATGTAACTATCCGCTGGGACATACCAATTCAAACTGACAGTGAAATAAAAGCCAATAGACCTAATATTGTAATAAAAGATATGGAATTCAGGAAGTGTATGCTTATTGGCATAGCAGTACCATCCGAGGGAATCACCTCCATAAAAGTTATCGAAAAATTGTCCAAATACAATAACCTAGAGATAAAGATTAACAGCATATGGCGAATGAAGACTTAGACTGTACCAACTGTAATCGGAGCTTTGAGACTCGTGAAAAAAGGAATTAACAGTTTTACTAACAGTGTCCCAGGTAACATCAACATAAAAGTTGCACAGAAGATCGCCCTACTAAGAACATCCCAAATACTAAGAAATGTGCTATCGATTAAATCATAATTCTCCTATAGTTTGGACCCGGCTCTACAGGATAGAAAGCAGGAAACATAACATACACAAATAATAATAATAATAATAATAATAATAATAATAATAATAATAATAAAACATTTTCTGTTGGAAATTCACTAAACAGTATTTGATTAGCTCTCACATAAATCTTAAACTATCAGAGACGTCTGAATAAGGCTATCCTCTCCATAACGGATGACTGACAAGTGAGAGAAGAGGAATTATCAAATTGTACATATGTGGACAAGATGAGACTACATAGAGAATTGAGGTGTTAGATTGAATGTAGTAAGAATGTTAAGAACGTGTAAGGAAGTGTAGTTTGTTTGGGTCAGTGATTGTGGCTAGCGAAGTTTAAGATAAGACAAATTGAAAACTAATCTTCCTCATCCCCCTTTTGGACTTGTGGCATAATTCTTATATATACCAAGAATAAATATTGAGAAGAGGAACTGCCGGAACCGCTGCCAGAGTGGCTTCACCGTTAGAGTGAAAATCAAGTTCTTACCGCTGGAAGAGACAGTGGTGTCGACCACAATCAGCCAAAGTCCCGAAAACATTCCCTAACGATGTTGTGTTAAAGATAACTCCGCTGTGCTTGCCCAAAGGAATTGAATTGATTAGCCATAAATAGAATTGTCAGTCAATATTTTTTTCCAATTGCTTATTTCTACTTCGAAATATTTTTTATTATATTCTCTACACATTATTTGTGATCATATTACAATAAACTCCGTTTTGACTTATCAAATGACTCTCCAGTCTCTTTCGGTTAAAAGTCATTAAAACAAACTTCCTTTTCAGAGATTTTAAAACCTCGTGGGCGTAAGAAAGCTTTGACAAAACGAAAAGGATGATCAAAAAAAGAAAAAAGAAAAGAAAAAAGAGAAGGAAAAATGAATTAAAAAGAGAAGCAAAAGGAAAAGAAAAGAAAAATTAAAATCAAAAGAGAAGGAAAAAATGATAAAAAAGGAAAACGAAAAAAAAGGAAAGAAAATAGAAAAAGAAGGGAAAATGAAAAAGAAAAAGGAAAGGAATATTAAAATGAGGGGAAAGAAATAAAGTAAAATTTAAGAAGGAAAAGAAAAAGAGAGAAAATGTAAAAGAAAAAGTAAATGAAAAAGAAGGGAAAAGAAAGAAAATGAAAAATATATGGAAATGATTCAGAAAAGGAAAAAAGAAAAAGAAATGGTGGAAAAAGAATAATACAGAAAGAAAGGCCATTTTCTCAGGCGAAAATATAGGCAGTTCTTTCTCATAGAGATCTTTCTGTTCGTAAATATCAAGGGAATTGAAAAAAAATCTGTAACTAATTCTTTAGATTTATTTTAACCATTTCGGCTAATTTTTATGTCACTTGCGCAGTCGGTGTTCGATATCCATTTAAATATCAAGATTGAAATATTTTTTGAAACTTGATCAACATGAGACATTATTAAAGTATGTATAATTTTGTAGTAAAATGTACAAAGCTCATTTGAGCAACTATCAATCTTTACAACTGTGAATTCGCAAGAATGTGAAACTACCTATTACCACGAAATAATTTTATTTTTGAAAGAGTTCCTTTTACTATGCTGGCAACATAGCCCAAGAGAATTATGAATGTTTACACCAAGCAGTTCACAGGCCACATCGAAAAGTGATTACCACACTCCAGTGAACAAGAGCCTTAGTTGGCACTTGGGTATTACATTGCCGTGCGAGAACTTAGAATATAGCTAATTACCGACTAACCACAAAACACTAACTTGCAATAAAGTAACAATCTTGTGCACTAAAATTGTGTGAGAGAATTGAAAATAAAGAAGAGTTGAGTTCCTTGGAAGGGTCATAAAACTAATAGGCACATTGATGATTGCATAAGAATGGAGTCTCAAGTATTTTATGCGACGAGGACTTTACAAAGCTGGGCAATCTAGATTTTTCTTTGGTTTATTAATATTGGAACTGTTTCCACTAGGAAAGATAAAACAATTACATTTGAAATACTCGGCTATGTCCGAAACAAAAAAACGCATATACTAATCATGAGTCCATTCTGTTTATAATGCTACCATTAATTAAATCAAAACTCTTTCATATATTTGAAATGCATTTCCGTGGTAATGTTTTTGGAATAATTTGCTGCGGTTCGATCATTTACAATTCATCGATGTATTAAACTTATTTTCATTGATTTTCGATATAAAATCATTAGCAATGCATTTGCATTTTTCATATAACACTGTTTAATATTTCTTAACCACTGGCAATATATTGAGATGATTTCCAGTGCACAATATTCAGGGAGACAACATAGGGAAAACTTGCAAAATTATTTGCTTGATAATCAATTTTTTTTTCTTACAGCAAAAGACATTAAGTTTGCTCCTTTAGACACAGACCTAAGCAAAGTGGATAAAATAAAAAAGCGTTTAGTGTTAAAGTTAGTGACCAATAATCGCAAAAGTGATCTATGTATAATGTGTTCAAGTTAACGCATACCAAACCTTGTTACGGTGCGCGGAAGAAACTTCATCAGTGATATTTATTTCTAATGTCATTAGGGTTTAGAGACTCTAAAAACAAAAAACAAAACAAAACAAAAAAAAAACACTTCCAGGTAAACCAATCTGGAACGATCACCACCTAGCCAGCTTCTGGGCATCATCGTACTATTTGTTATATTCGGAAAACAAAAAGTTGAGTTTTCGTTTCAATGTCTCTCGAATGGCGAGTTTCTTTGAAATCACGCGAATAGACTAGTGCTTTTGAGTTATTTATTTAATACACAGAAAGTGTATAAGCCGAAAGGCGCGATCTTTTGCTAAAAGATGACGTTAGAAAATGCAATGTAAATTAAAAAGATAAAACATCACGTATGATAATGGTATTAGAAAATTCTAAAAAAAATAATCGATAATCCATTTATTTACATAATCCATAATACATTCATACGAATTTGAATATCTCGTTCTAATATTATTATCGTAAGCGATATATAACGTTTTATTTTTTAATTTGCATATATTTCTAATTCATTCATTATTTTTAAGATTAAATGGTAATTCGTATTTAATTGTATAGGTATTAATTCGGTGCCTCATCGCTTCGCCGGCGGAAAGATAAAGACTCAAATATAAATTGTAGTATTTTAAATGGACATATATTTAGAGAAAATATATTCAGTTTAAATACATAGAGAGTTATAAAGATTAATTCAAAGGGCCGCACATTTCAGCTTCCATTTTTTTCTTAACTCAGAGGTTAACTGCCATGACACAGATGTCCATTTCAATTTCATTCAAAATGTATATGTGTAAACGTTTGCGTATACGTATGTATATTTTCATTGTAATTATTGTATTTTTCTAAATTAGACCTAAATTCATGGACATTTAATTTGTGCCCACCTCTGAGCTCTCAGGTTCTAGTACCAGTAAATAAATATGATTTGATTGATTTTGAGGATGGATATGTATAGGTTCATAGAGAATAGAGAAAAGAATCTAATTATTAAGATCTTAAAGTTCTCTCACTGTAGGACAGGGGAGGAAAAGTTGATTATTTTTAATTGTTTTTTTTTTTTCAAAACCATGCATATATGCAAAAAGACAAGCAGAAATTAAGCTGTTGGTAAGTTTATCATTTTTTATTTATTGTCTCCAACTTTATGATTTTATTGCTCACTCAGGTGAACGGTTGTCCAGACTGAGTGGGAGGACAATATATTATTTCAATGTCGTATTACAAACACGGTCAAAATTAGTGTGAATAAATCTCTCCTCGTTTTCTATTTTCCCTCTAAGAATAAAGGGTAAATTTTATAAAAATGTGTAGAAGACATAATATTCAAGTTTGTTTTGAAAAAAAAAAAAACAAGCGTTACAAAGTCATATGATAAAATCAATGTACAATCTTAAGAGGACAATTGTTCAGTATGGGCGAAATAACTGATAGATATTAGGTGCCTCGAAAATCATTAGCACTCTAAATGGGTGAAAAGAATGACATTCGTTTTTACAAAATTACCAAAATTCAGAAAAAATTTCCGATTTTATTGAAATATTTACTATTTATTCATTAATGAAGTAACTTGATAGTCAATTGTTTTTTATTTGTAAATTTGGTGGCTCTATTTTTCAGGTCAGTTATACACAGCACGCTTTACTAAACTCTTGGCTAATCCGTAATATAGAATTTTGGATGTTCGTAATTTTATATTTTAATAAAGATACATACTGTAAGGTGTTATATCATCAAAACTATTTAATGTAGACCCTGAATACATAGAAACTATGTTCCAAAATATTAAAAGAAATGAAGAAAACTCAAATTAATATTGTACAATACTGCTGACACATAATTTTAATAAGATATGTTGCATATTTCCACAGGAATGTGTATTTGTTTGTGAAATGTTGACATGTAACTTTTACAGTGCGATTATGAAACTCTTTTACAACTTGGTCGTTGCTGATTAATTAGATATGAAATAAAGATGTTTGAAAAATCGAAAAATGTAACTTATAATGCCATTTTGGAGTGTGATGCTTTTTTAGAATAATGTTATTTATTTATTCATTTTACAACAGATTTAATTTCTACTGCTCGAAAAAAAAATGAAAATGAAAAATCAAATTCTGTATTATATCCTATGAAATAGCATAATGAAAATATGAAAAAATATTGACAGTTTTGACTAATCTACTCATGTAGAGAGTATTTTTGTCCGTTTAATAAATTTTATTGTAGTTATAATAATCTTATATATAAAGAAATGACTTGTGTACCATGGAATAAATTAACTAACGTGTAAATTATTTTCGTAATGTTATCTAATAGAATAAACTGAAAAAAAGTAGGTACCTCCAGAAATTAGTTTAAAAATAGGATAAATGATGAAAATACAAAACAAAATGTACAAAACATAATAAAACACAATTTTATAAAAACCTTCGTGATAAGATGAAAGATCACATGATTTTTATTCTTTTGACAACCTTGGAAATTTTAGTTAGAAATCTCTTTTTTTCCGGCGTCAACGCAGAATCATAAATTTGAGCGTCTTTTGGGGGTAAAAAACAAATTGATTTGAAAATTTCTTTTTTTTTTTACACCCGAAAATTCCTTTCCAGTAATTCTTTCTTATATCACTTAATGTTTATATTAGTTATAAGGATGCGCCTTCAGAGAATTTAAAATCTACCTTTTTTTGTTAAACAAGACTCTCAGTTACAGAAAATCTGTTCTGAATCCTAAAATAAAAATCAACGCAACTAGGATCTTTTTTCATTAGAAAAGGTTTTAATTGTTTTTATGAATAAATATATATTATACACACTATTGTCTTTAAGAAAATATTTTTTCGATGAATTACTGATTTTTACCGGGATAGTTTTCATTTTTAAACATTTTAATTAGAATAATTTCTTCAACAAGCGTCTTCGCAAGTAAGACTATAAAGCCGAAGTACTTAAAATTTAGTAAAATATTACAATTATTAAAATATTTATAACATTCAGATTACTGGGAATTTAAATATATATACATAAATACATACATACACACACACGCATATATATATATATATATATATATATATATATATATATATATATATATATATATATATATATATATATAGTTAATGAAAAAACAGACCACTTTAAGGTACCATTACAATAATTTATTTCCCCAATATCCTTTTTAAAGGATTTTGGATCATCAGGTAACACTTCCAGTAATTAAACAGGGAGGTTGAAGGTGGCGGTTAAAGAGACAATACAAAATATAGGGAGGGATAAATTTACATCTCTCTTAAATAAGCTTTATATTGGGGTAGGAGGAGTGACCTAACCTTGACCTATTTATATGGTTAAAGAAAACGGAAATGATATGTAGGAATAGTGAGGAAAGGAAATAAAGTAAAAGAGAAAAAATGGAAAAAACGCAGACGTATCCAAATGAGTTTTGTGGCAAAGAGAGAGGGGGAGAGGAAAGTGAATCGAAAGAGAGAAAAAGGGGAAAAATAAACAGACGTATTCAAAAGATTTTATGGTAAAGAGGGAGGGGGAGACGGAAGTGAATCGAAAGCGGCTGTAATTTTGTTTTAACAAAATTATGTAAAAGATAGATTATAATGTTTGATAGAAAATTAGGTGTCTAAAAAATTGGAAGATATTAATTTAAGTATTTAATTTTTTAAGTAAATAGTTTAGGGATTTAATACAAGTTAACTACTATTGTAATAAATATATTTATCGAGAACATATTAAAGAAATATTTAAAATTACAATAGTTCATTTACCCGACCAATTGTGTTTCCACAATATAGGAAGAAAAATACGGTAACAATAACATCTATATTATTTCAATATCTAAAATAATTTGTGAATGCAATTTTTATTTATTTTTATATTGGTAAGTTTAATTAAGGTTTAGGTTTCATTATTTAATGGTATTAGAGGGTAATATTAAAGATTTTGTTTTTTTCTCTTATATATATCTCACAAATATATTTCTATAAATTTATACATACATACTCTCATTAACAAGTACAAATACACACATAGATACACATGTAACAATATACACAAAAGATCATTCATCTTCATACATAAATTATATATACATTTCACAATCATAATCTATATTTTAATATTTGAAATTTATTTAGATTTAAGTTTGATTCCATAGTTAAAGTTTAAATTTAGGTGATTTTAAGTGTTACATATTATTAAAGGAAATTTGCTAATATTATTATTACTAGTTAAATAATGGTAAATTTAAATTATCATTTTTAAAAAGAAATTCCCTTCAGAAGATAAAAATATACTCAACAAAACTAATTATAGAGCATTACAAGATAAGATGATATTAAATATTAAGAATAGTAAATTTAAACGCCATTATAATGATCTAATTTCTTCTATTTAAACCAAATCAGGCCCGTATACACACATATACCCATATACATACACACACACATATTTACACACACACACACACACACACACACACACACACACACACACACACACACATATATATATATATATATATATATATATATATATATATATATATATATATATATTTGTTTGAATAAAAGACAGACCACGTTAAGATTCCATGTAATAAGTTATTTCACCATAACCCCTTTAACAGGGTTCTGGATCATCAGACTTTACTTTGAAAAATGAAAAGAAATTCACACGTTTTTTACGGACCTCATCAAGTATACGCAAAGTTAACGAAGTGAGGAAGTGAGGTGGGAGAGAGGATATGAGTGTGTCATATGTATCATTTTAGTTTCCTATTTTAACCCCAGTGTGTCGGCTGGATGTTGCTCAAATTTAACGCGTCTCGTCTCTAGATAAAGGTGGTTAAGTGGTGAACGATAAGAACTACATTAAAGGACACGACAGGTTTCATTCAAATTCTTAGACGCTGTCAGTTCGCGTTACTTTGACGTGCATATTTGGGAGGTTAAGGTTTGATAAATATCTAAATTTTAAAACAATCTACGAAGAAATTAATTAGAAATTCGGTGGAGTTTTGGGTATTTTCTATGAAGCAGTCGATTGGAAAAATCCATAGACAGAACATTGAAAGAGCAATCCAATTTATATTTAGTACTTTTTTTTCCCCTAAAACTTTTATCTTATAGCTTGTTAGGTTGACATTTATTCGTTTGATTTTTGTTCATTAAGTAAACTCGTGATTGTTTTGATTTTTTGTTCATTAAGTAAACTCGTGGTTGTTTTTTATGTACCCAATTATCAACAGTTATTCCCATTTAAATAATTTTATTCTCCACACTGGGGTAGTATCTTTCAATCTCAATTAAAATACTAATCTAAACTTTTCCTTCGTGCTATTTAAAATTCACTTCCAATTGGAGAATATTAGAGGAGAAATTTGGAAGAGATGTCACTAGCAGAAAATTAGGCCCTTCTTTTACAATTTCTTATCTACACATGTCTTAAACCCCTATTTGTAACCACATTCCTATATCTTCTTATATGCCTATGAGTTCCTATATACACCTACACACACATTCACACGAAACGATATATGTATTTTTCCATCTTTACACATATACACTTGCAGAGAAAACGCACATCCACATGTCTCCATACCTATTTCCATATATACTTATACTTAAATATATACATATACACACAAGGACATCTGCATATCCATATATACTCATACGCACATATATATATTTACACATCCATACGTATACACATA
The DNA here is from genome assembly GCA_903632075.3 of Acanthosepion pharaonis. NCBI lineage: Eukaryota > Metazoa > Mollusca > Cephalopoda > Sepiida > Sepiidae > Acanthosepion > Acanthosepion pharaonis. The sequence goes on along the minus strand of CAHIKZ030001107.1, from coordinate 919,150 downwards.
TACACATACATACACATCCATACGTATACACATATACACATACATACACACACCCATATATATATATATATATATATATATATACACATACATACACATATACATATATATGCATATATATACAAATCTATTTATCAATCTATTATCTATGTAACCATACATTGAGTTCTCACGATTTCATCCTCCTTGGATTTACCAATTCGGTTTACCAAGTTCTTCATAACTTATATATATATATATATATATATATATATATATATATATATATATATATATATATAGATATAAGATATTCACTTATTTCAGTTACCTCTTTCTTATATAATTTTCCCTAATATCAGGTTGTCGAAAGTTATGTCAACACCTCATGAAGAACACTCTCATGTTACATGCTTTTCTGCAAATGTAATAATTGTTTCTGAAAAAATATATTTGTTTCAACTCATATTAATGAAACTGTAAATAAATTTTTCTCAACTAACGTTACAGAAATGTATTTTTATTTTTGAAAGATTTTTTTAATAAAGATAATTATGTTATGTTGACAGATTTATCAATATAGACAAGTTCATAGATTTTACTGATAATCAAAAAATAATTCCAACTAATTACAGAAAAGTATTAGCTAATATTGAATTTAATCTATTAGATTGGAATTAAAACTAAAATAAAGCTTCAAGAAATATTTTTAATCTTTTAAAATGCATTTTAAACCTTAAGTATCGCATTTTTATATGGTTTAAATATTCATAACCTTGGTGTTTGAGCTTAATAAATACCCCCCCTGGTGTTTGAGCTTAATATTTTTTAAACTTCTCTGCATCAGCTTTCGGCTACAGCGGATAAGTATTAAGCAGTAATATTAAAGTAATATATTTGCAAACTCTGGTTAATTCTCCATAAATTTACTTTTATTTGAAACAAATGCCTGCGAGAGATATTGGATTTTAACAGATTTTTTAAATATTTAAAGTTCGTTTTAATCAAATTATCTAATCGAATTGGGCGAGAGTGGGTTTCTTTTTCCTATTTTGTTTTAAAGACATGAAACTATTTTTCTTTTCATGGTTTACCTTTAGACTATTAGCTTTCAAATAAAACCAGATTTAACTACAAAGAAGTCATTCAAATTATTTAAAATTCGTCTTTACCCCACACTTTTAGATAGTCCGTGGAAGTGTATATCGTGAGCATTATTATAAAAATGTTTAATTAAAATATATTTAAAAACTATAACTTCTATTAATAAAAGAATTAGTGTAAGCGTGTATATTATATATAAATATAAGAGATGCCAGCTATTCACATGTTGTCTTATTGTGCATGCGTGTATATACATCTGTTCATATTTGCTGTCTTTTTATACATGTTTGTTCATATATATTTACTTATTCTACAAAATATATATATTTTAAAAACTATGAACAATGTTACTGGCCAGCAGATAGTTAAACTCAAATATCAATGAAAGCAATTTCACTTCTTAACTATATTCAACGCAAGTGTCTCGTTCTGATCAACTGTTAACAGTAATTTATATCTGGGCCTTTATTTGTAGGCTCTTCAATATCCAACACTCAAGTGATTTCAGGGTAATATATTTAAGCATTTAAACATTCTGTAATCATCAAGAGAGTGAACTTTCTATCAATTGTAGCAACTTGATACGTTAATGCTGAAAATATAGTATGGTCCAAAAGCAATACACGGCATTTTTACTATTATCTATGATATTAGCATAGTAGAAACTGGTTAATTGAATCAACTGGAATGAAAAAGTTTCTTAATTAGAAAGGCCGTCTTTGTTACAAAGCATTTAAATACACATTTTATTTCGTATGAAGTATATAGCAGTTAATATACAAATTTTCCATTTAATCGGTTTTGTAGAAATTCTTCCTTTTCACAAGACTAAATTAACTTTATATTTAAGAAAAGTTCTTATGAAAATATCCATTTAAATATCTCATACAAAACTAATATAGTTCTTACTAATTATAAAGTTCAATATCTGGACAATTTCCTTAAAGATGAAAACGAAAATTGAGGTTACAGAAGCAGTTCTACAGAGGAATACAGAGAATACATTGGAGTGATCATGAGAAAACAGGGGAAAAAAAAGAAGACACATATGACCAGAAAGAGAGGGTTGAAATTTCTGGGACACAATAAAAAAAAGAGGTCTTGGAGAATTTGATATTCACGGGCAAAAGCGACGGAGGGAAAAATTGTGTAATCTACCTAAAAAATACTTACGTAAATTGATGGCAAAACAGATTGGGACGGTTATTAAAAAAAAGAAAAAGAAAAAAAAGCCAAGCATTGCTAAGAGCTGAAAAGCATAGGGTGATGAGAAGATCCTTGATCATCCAGTGGACGCAGCACATAAAAAATCAGTTCCTGAGTAGACTCTGAAAACAATTTCACTTAAAGAACTTCAGATTTAAAACTGATTTAATTCTTTTTCTTTTGGTCAGTCTAAACTTTATGCATGAATAAAACATTTTGTGGTATATATGGAACTTTAAATATACTCATGCACATTCTTTCTAATAATTATTAGACTTGGGTTTCGAACATTTATTTCACCACTTAAGATTCGCTTTGGGTAATAATTTTACAGCTCATGCATCACTCACTTTTCGATAGCGTAACAATATATAAGTAGCCGATATTTTATTTATATTTTTTCATAATATTTATTTTTGTTTGGTTGTCGCCCTCTTTGCATCTTTTTAATGTGCTGCGTCATAAATGTTCAAAATAAACTGATTTTTAATAACTTCAATGCATTTTGCAAACAGCCATATTTACAGATGGGTTGTCCACATAGGTTAATTTTACCTTATTAAGTAAGTATTATTAATTAGTCTGAATTCGTATACTATACTTTTCTTTAAAACAGGATATTTTAACCTTGTATATAATTTTTAATTATTCTTTAAAATTTCACATTTACAGGAGATTTATGTTTAAGTGCGGAATTTTTGTCAAAAGTAAACAGTTTCAGATTGATATTAAATCAGCTTTTACCATACACATGACCAAATTAGCCGTTTTCATAACGGAAACATTTGGCATTCATTGACCGAGACGTTAACATTATTCTCGGTTGAAATTTATAACATCTTTCTTTTAAAACAGCCGACTAAATGTTATCGTTCTTTTTAGTATTGGTGTCTCTTCAAAACTATTTCCTTATCATCATGGAAAATGTTACCATATATTTATTATATCACCCTTCCAGTTAGATGTGCTACCTATCTTAGTTGATACTGGAAGTGTTTTTTTTATTTGTTAGAGCGATTTGTGCTTTTATAATAACAGTCTATAGGGTTTGATGAAGAACTGTCTTCCTTAAGACCTAAAGAATTCATTCGCTTGAAGACATTTATAATCGTTGATATAAAACAATGCTTGTATTTAGATCTCAGTTTAGACAGTTCTGAGAGTTAGACGCAATACATGGCATCCATCTAAGTGTCTAGATCATACGAACCTATTTCAGAGCATGATTCATGTTCTCATGTAAATATATTTATGTATCATCTTACGTTGTCGGACAGCGCAACTTATACTGTGTTCAATGTCCGTACTAAATTTGTTATAACGCATCTATACAAATACTTGGATTTCCAAATCCTGAAGTTTATGATAGATTCAGGTTATGCGCAATTCTTATTCTAATTTCAGATAATAGTCTGTGTTTTGGAAATTATATATATATATATATATATATATATATATATATATATATATATATATATATATATACGATAGAGGGATAAATCCATGAAAAAGTAGAAAAGAATTTCGCCTGACGCGTTAAATCCTTTAGAATTTCATCGGAATAAAGTTTTGTTAAGTTGATGTGATTACGCATGCGCTTAACGGAGAGGAGACATTGAAAAGTTTGTTCAAATGGCTTGCGGCAGAAAAGGGAATGGGAATGATAGTAATAAAATAAACATTTCTAAAAGTTACAAATGTAAGAAAGTTGTGAAGAGCCATGATCGTCTACGATATGAAGCGAGGCAGCACACAAAAGATCTTATAATAATCTATTTACGACATAATTTCTTTTTAATACTGAAGACATCATTGAGTTTGATGTGAATGTTATATTTGTGGCCTATTGTGACATGCCATGTCATAAATTTGTGATGTACAAAGTTAATATTTATCCATAAAAAATTGTTACAGCAATACATTTTTATGCTCATTTAGTTTAAAATAATTTCGACTACATTTATGTCGCCGAAGTGTTATGAAATAAAATATTCAAGACATAATAAAAAAAGAAACATTATTGAAAATTGCAATAACGATGTATCAGTTCAATCCGCCTGCGTTTTTTCTTACATTTATATCCTTTTCGGCTTCATCTTGTTTTCAAATTAATTTTAACTGAATATTTTCATTCCGAATGTTTTCCTTGTTTTTCGTTCTTTGTTTTGTATTTTTCTGTTTTCAAAAAGTCGTTATTTGTCCGATTTATAACATTTCTTTCATGTTTTTACACATTGATTAAGTTTATTGACTTTTGATTTTATTTTATTTGTCGCTTCCACTTATCCCTATTATTTTTGTTTCTGTTTTGAAATAATTTTAATTCTCTTGTTTGATCTTTTCTTGTTTCCTATTTTTTAAAGTTATATCTTGCTCTCAATTTCATTTCTAACGCTTTAGCTCACTCAGTTATTTTCAAATTTTCTGCAAATAATTCATTCCCGTGACATGATTATAAGACTCTAAAGAGAGATTTAGTTCAGATGATTAGTTTCCAGCAGTATTATAGAAATGCTTTCTTTAGTTGTCTTGTTTTTAAAAGACCAGTTTTCGACTTGTACTTAGAATAAGAAGGGGGAACATCATGAGGAAAGGGGGCTTGGGGAATTTTATCCTTACAGAATATATTGAAGGAAATGAGACAGAGGGAAACAAAGATTAAGTTACCAAAAAGACTTCTGCAAATGGCTGACAGAAGAGAGAAAATGAAAGATAGTAAAAAATAAAAATAAAACAAAAACATTGCTCAAAACTACAAATGATAGGATGTTGTGGAATGCCATGATCGCCCACATCGTAAAGGAACATATCACAGAGATCTTTCAAACAACAAGAGGTATATTCGTAGCTTTAATTCTGAATGGTACCAAGTTGGTTCTGCGGCCGTAAAGTGAAAAATGAATTGTTTTGCTTCTCGTGTTTGCTGTTTGGAGGTGATGTTTGGAGGTGATGTTTGAACGTGGCTAAAAGATTGTTTTAGAAATATAAACAAAATGATATAATAAACTGAAAAAAGCATATTGAAAATGTGGTTTCACTGCTACTTTTAGGAAACTCAAATATTAAGGAGAAACTTAGTGAGGCATACAGATATTCAATCAATAAGCATAACATGAAGGTTATAAAGAACAATGGAATTTTCTCCAAAATAACAGACCGTGTTTTATTTTGTGGAAACTTTGGAATTCCCTAACGTAGACGTAAATCCAGGAGTATTTCGAGGATTAATAAATTTTGCAACTAAATTAGATCCAGCTTTGAAGAATCACTTAGAAACCAGTATGGTTTTCAAAGGTATTTTTAAGATCATTCAGAATGAGACACTTGATTGCCTGCTACAAATATACCATGAGGAGAGAAGGACAGCAATTAAGGAAGTATTGTTTGGAGATGCCGTGGTTGATGATACAACAGTTGATTTGGAACACACTCAGATGGTCATTGTTCTACGGTACGTGTTGAATGAAGAAATATTTGAGCGTTTTCGGGATTTCTTCATTCCAGAAAATCAAACTGCAAATGGCATATCAAAACGTATTCTAAAACAATTAGACATAATCCTTCAAGGAAATGGACAAAAACTGATAGCGTAGACATTTGAAAATTTCATGAAAAGCAAAAAGATGATCAAACAACAATAAAAGCATTTTATTGTAGTGTAAATTTCATTCACTGTTATGCTCATCAACTTAATTCAGTAATGAGAAATGCAACCAGTATTACACGGAAAGCAAGAATATTTCACTCTAATATTTTGGCTATTCCAACATTATTCTCAAGATCACCACAACGTGTATCCATTCTCAAGAAGCATATGGATGTTAGCATCTTACGTTCAACATTAACATTACATTCAAACTTTAACATACAGGCCGTGAACAGAGTACACTAAAATTTGCAAACTTTAAAACGCTACCTTACTGAAAGTCAGTCAAAATCAAATATAGATCAAACACTTGCAGAAGCAACCGGAATTTTACAATACTTGAATGAAGATAATCTCATATTTTAGTTTAAGCATTTTCATCAGATTATATCTCATACTGAAATAATTAACAACCAAATACAATATCTAGAAATTAGTTTGTTTCAACTCAATGGATATATAACAGATTTCAAAACTTCTCTTTCAGAAATATAAAAAAATGGAGGACTATGAGAACCCTTCAAAGACACTCATGTCAGAATCAAAAGAAGTTTGTGATTGCATATATGTTGATATAATGGACAGTTGTTCTTCCACTTAACACTTAGCAGCTGCTAAATTGTTCAACAAAAAATCTGCACTAGTTTAAGAATGAATTGCTGAAGAGAAAATACTGACTACTGAATCATATCCCATAATTGACAAAGAAAAACTTTAAACTGAACTAAAATTATTCTGTTGTTGATCCAATATGCATGAATATTGCAAATTAATTGAGTTGCTTAAATTTATATTGGAAAATAATCTAGATGGTGTTCTTAGTGAACTGATAAAAATTCCTCAGCAGTCATCCAGGGATCAAGTAGAAAATTATTACCTTTTAGCTTAAAGTAAAACAAGAAGAATTATATTTCATTTTTAAATGAATGGATCATAACAATTTAATATAACAATGTAACAATTTAAAAGTAAAGAAAAATAATTTCTTCATTTAGGATTTTAGCAAATTTATGTATAAATTTTCTTTTTATGTGTTTGTTTCGTTTTACTCAATTTTAAAACAATGACTAAATATTTTCTGAAGCAGCATCCCAATTAATGTTAGCCTCAAGACGCCACGGTAAACGAGAATGTGATATCAAAACTGATCTTTGAAATTAAAGATTTCGTTAATGTTTACTTCATGAAAAGCACTAAGGGTTTATGAGTAAACTTGATGAATGTCAACTTTTCCAACAACTGGATTATCACTTTTGAAAAAGTGCAGTCTGCATTAATGGCATGTCAAATTCCTTGGGTTAGATTAAATCGCTTACTTCTTGTTAAATTATTTTTAATAAATCATTTTATATTTTTTCTTCTGCTTCCAAGATACCGATCCCTTTCTTCCTCATCGGTATTTTATCTTCTGTTTCGATCAGCTCCTCTAAGTTGTTATAGAATATACTGTCTTTCTTCAGTCATGTTAGGGTGATTTTCTCGTATTCGTTTACTCTCCTGTTTCGAATTAAACTTTTCCTACACACGTATCTGCATCTTTCAATTGTGGCAATAGAAAAAGCTAATATAAAATATATAATATATATATATATATATATATATATATATATATATATATATAAAAAAAAAAAAAAGTGAAACTTGATATTACTAGACATTTCTAAAAACGAAGCAACCGATTTCGCTCCCGCTCCTCAGGCCTCCACGGGAGATTTAACTTAACTAAAAACACCAGAAAATGTACAATAAGAAGGAAAAAAAATTGAACACAAGAGCTAGATACAAATAACAGCGAGACCCAACAAACATTCATACAGTTTACACAGGGAACGTTTGCGGAACCCGATGTAAAAAGCCTCCAACACCTTGAGGTGAAATAATGAGTGCGACCAGGACAACACAGTGAACCAATCAGCACTAAGACTAACAGCACTCCCACTGTTATTAAGTATATCGACGATACTTTTTGTTTATTTAATGGTGAAGTTGAGGCTGATCAGTTTCTCTCTTTCCTGAATGGTATCCATCCAGCGTTGAGGTTTACGGTCGAGAAGGAATTTAATTTTCAACTTGCTTTGATGTCTTAGTGCATCGGACACCGACAATTTTTCTCACCTTTGTTTATAGGAAACCAACATTTGCGGGGTTATATTTGTTCTAGAAAACGTAACATAAACATAATTAGAACCCTAGTTCATAGGGAATTAATGATATGTGCGGCGTCTTTCTTGGACGATGAAATTAATTTTGTTAAGGAAACTCTGTGGTTTAGGGTATCCGCCTGATACTGTTTATTCGGTTATCCGGAACAAGATTGAGGAGTTCAGAAAGGTCAAACTTTATACTATTAAAAAGTGCCCTGTTTATCTTAGATTGCCTTGTAATTGACTCCCACAACAAGTATATCCTTAACAAATTCAATGGTGTCAACAAGAATTCTAATACATCTTCTTGTAATTGTAGAAATAGCAACCTTTGCCCAGTCGTGGGAAAATCTAGAGCATCTAATGTTATTTATCAAGTAACTATTTACCCTAAAGAAAATATATCAAACCACCAAGTTTATACTGGGATTTCTGCGGGGGAATGGAGAAAAAGATTTTATAACCACACACACTCTTATTCCAACCCAGGACTAAAACACCAAACTCTCTTCCCAAACTTTTGAGAACTGAGGGAGAAAGACCTAAAACCTCAAATTGACTGGGAATTTATAGGTTTTGGCTCAGACTCCAAAATAGCTTTAAGGTTAGATGCAATTTATGTTTGGGGGAGAAAATTAAAATCATTAAAATTAAGAAACAAGATATTCTACTAAACAAAAAGAATAAATTGGTATCCAAGTGTGTGATAATATGATTAGGCAGATTTCATCTAATGTTTGTCGTTGTTTTCTCTCGGCTGAAATTCGTATTGTTTCTGTAACACGGCCTATGTTTCGTTCTGGTTGTAAGGATGTTCTCCCTCCCCATCAACATAATTCTGTTGTTTACAAATATAATTGTAGGTGCGGTGCTGACTACATAGGGAGAACCACTCAACGCCTGGACATGAGAATTAAACAATATATTCCCACTAAGATCAGGAATCACATCTTGTCGTTGAATGGACGTGTCCCAAATACCGATGGTTCCGCCACATGTGAGCACCTCTTAAATAATAGAGGGTGTGCTGCTAATTTTAGTGCCGACTGCTTCAGTTGACGAGTCGTGTGGATTTCTTTACGCTTGTCTATGTAGAATAACAATAATAAACAGCACTTACTGGTGTAAAGGTCCCAGCTAGCGTCCAGCTGGCAGACAAAAATAAAGCAGGTTGTAACTTAATACAAACCCTGCAAACTAACAGCTGAATCAAGCTGGTATTTATATAGAAATACCTCCACTCAGGTACCAGCAGCCAATCACAGCCCAAGCAATGGACTATCCCACGTTAGCACAATGAGATGCTCTATGGCAACATAAATAGCTCTCTTTCTAAAGGTTGGACTATTGTTCACTTAGCTTGCTAACCCCTTCTAAATCCATGCTGGAGGCAATATTAAGCTTCCCAATACCAAAAACGCTCACCGATGCCAGATCATGGTTTGGGCTGGTCAACCAAGTCGCTTGGGCATACTCACTGAGCCCAGTCATGCTTCCATTTCGTGATCTCGTAAAACGAGACTCACACTTTACATGGAATAAAAAGCCTTGAGGATGCATTCCAGCATTCAAAGAAGGTCATAGTTGACTTAGTCCGAAAAGGCATCGCAACATTTCAAAAAGAACGAATAACCTGCCTTGCCCCAGATTGGAGCAAAGACGGAATGGGCTTCCTACTTCTGCAGAAGTATTGCTCATGCACCACTGACAAAGCCCCAGTTTGCTGCCCTGAAGGTTGGCGCCTGATATTTGCTGGTAGCAGATTCTGCATTGATGCTGAACGCAGATATGCACCTATTGAAGGCGAAGCAGCAGCAATTGCGTGGGCATTGGAAAAATGTCGCATTTTTGTAATGGGTTGCCCAAATCTCATAGTGGTTACAGATCATGAACCACTAAAAGGATTATTCAGAGATAGAGACCTTAGTAAAATCCAAAACCCCCGATTATTCAGGTTAAAGGAGAAAGCCCTCAGGTACAGATTCACCATTCAGCACTGCCCTGGAAAATGGCACAGAGCCTCCGATGCTGTCTCTCGTAACCCAGCAAACATCTCACAGGCACTCCTAAATGTATTCACTGCTGAACTCTCTCAATCAGACATCATAGAGTCTGACAATATGGATGACTGGGTCAAATCAACAACCCTATTAGCAACATTTGGTGCAAATGACAACCTGGAGCTCATCTCACCAGACGTTATCCGTGCGGCGGGACGCAGCGACCCGCAATACAAAAAATTAATTGAGGTAATACAAAATGGATTCCAGGGACGCGCAGCCTCACTGCACCCGAAATCCGCGAATAGCTGGGAAGTGATGCACCGCCTAAGTGTTGACGATGGATTAGTGCTATTAGATCAAAGAATCGTTATCCCCACCTCTCAACGCGCAAAAGTCTTACATAGCCTACATTCTGCACACCAAGGTGAAGTTGGCATGAAGGCACGTGCCAATGAATCTGTTTATTGGCCCGGGATGAATGCTTCAATACGCAACATTAGAGCAGGTTGTACGTTCTGCTCAAAAATTGCCCCGAGTCAACCAAAAGAGCCAATCAACTTGACACCATGGACATCTTCCATGTTGGGAACCATGGTTACTTAGCATGCGCTGACAGGTTAACAGGCTGGCTAAATCTATACCACTTGAGCCACGGATGAAGCTAATGCATCAAGGATTATTTCAATTTGCCGAGACATATTTCAAGCCTACGGTGCTCCCGAGGAACTCAGCACTGATGGTGGGCCACCCTTCACATCCTTTACATTCAAGCAATTTTTACAAGACTGGGCTGTCAAACACAGGTTATCATCTGCAGATTACCCACAATCCAATGGTCGGGCAGAGCTTGCTGTCAAAACGGCAAAGAGAATCGTAAATGGCAACACAGGAGCCCAAGGATCGTTGGACAATAATCGTGCAGCAAGAGCCATCCTCCAGTACAGGAATACGCCCATTCAAAACATTGGGCTATCCCCTGCTCAACTATACCCCACTGCCGACTACGTGACTACATACCATCCCACCCCACACTCTATAAGCCACATGCGAATTGGATAACCGCAGCCCAAAATCGCGAGATAAGTCTGTCCCGGCGGAACGCTCGTCTCATAGAGCGATACAACAGAACAGCACACACCTTAAACCCCTTCAAAAAGGACAAATAGTGGCACTACAACGACCAACAACCCGCCGATGGGACACAACAGATCAGGTCATTGAAACCCTCCCAACCACCAATACCGTATCAGAGTTGATGGATCAGGTAGAATTACCTTACGAAATCGCCGATTCCTCAGGAAACTGGATACACCTACAATTCCAGTTCCAAGACCTAGTGCCTTATGTGAGACCCCCCACACCAATGCCACAAACATTCGACGCTGAATAACGTCGAACACTGCTCAGTCGTCTACAATAATACGGACAAAAAACCCTCGGGCATTGTCCAGACTACTTCCGCACAACCAGCCAGGTTTAAAGGAACTCATCCCCCTCCCCAAAGGCCACTACCCACACGCGATGGGGGAAGGAGATATAGAATAACAATAATAAACAGCACTTACCGGTGTAAAGGTCCCAGCTAGCGTCCAGCTGGCAGACAAAAAATAAAGCAGGTTGTAACTTAATACAAACCCTGCAAACTAACAGCTGAATCAAGCTGGTATTTATATAGAAATACCTCCACTCAGGTACCAGCAGCCAATCACAGCCAAACAATGGACTATCCCACTTTAGCACAATGAGATGCTCTATGGCAACATAAATAGCTCTCTTTCTAAAGGTTGGACTATTGTTCACTTAGCTTGCTCCACAACTAAGTGTTTATCTCTACCACGTGATTTTTCTACAGTCTAGAACTTCACGCTTTTCCCAACATAAGGATGTTAGAGGTGAACACTCGTTATCTAAGAAAATTAAGGAATTTTTATCAGTTTCGTAATTTCACTAAGAACACCATCTAGATTATTTTCCAATATAAATTTAATCAACTCAATTAATTTGCAATGTTCATGCATATTGGATCAACAACAGAATAATTTTTTTATAGGGCGGTAAAATTAACTTACCCCATAGACCTCGGCGGCATTGTCCTGGTGTGGGGAGCCTAGGGCAATCCGTCGGTGTCCTGTCTGACGCAGATTTCCGTCTCGTATGTGAGTAGGTCTTTTTCTTTTCTTTTTCTTTTTCAGGCCTAAATGATGTCAATCAAGTTAGCAACTCTGAATGTGAAGGACTTGAGGAATCGGAGTAAGGCAGCCCGCCTGCTCCGGGATCTCTTGTTCTTTGGCATGGATGTCGCCGCGATCGACGAGACCCACTTTGTTTGCAGTTCCGATGCGTGTGTGCTGTCTAATGGCTTTGTCGTCTATTCAGCATATGGGGACCGGTATGCCAGAGGAGTTTCTTTGCTGGTGAAGCGGGCTCTTGATGCGAAGGTGGACCGTCTGCATACCGATGCCGAGGGACGGTTGATTGTGGCCGATATTGCCGTGAAAAGTGGTTCGTTCCGAGTCGTTGGGGTTTATGCAATCAGCGACCAGGAGGAGCGGGTCTTGTTTTTTCGGCGGTTGGGGCACTTCCTAGTGGATTCAACGCGCTTAGTTCTAATGGCGGACTGGGATGCTATCCTGGACCCCAAGTTAGATCGGGAGCTGGGTGCTAGCGGGGGAAGGGGAGATCGTGGCCTGGATGATCCCATCAACGATTTTGGTCTCGTTGATAGATACCGGGTCGATCACCCCGGGGAGAAAATGTGGACGTGGGCTCTTAGCTGACCTTGTAACAAGGTCATTAGCTACCTTGACAGAATGTTCGTTAGAAGATGCGACATAGATCTGTTAGATTGTCCCACGTTCCACTGGATAGGCTATACGGACCACAAACTCGTTTGTGCCGCATAGCGTTAGATCATAGGCCTAGAATGGCTGGTCACTGGAAGTTCAAACGGTCTTTACTGGACAGGGAGGACTCCGGAAGCAGCTAACTAGCTTAGTGCAGCGGAAGCTAGTGGGGGCGGTTATCGGGAATACGTGGTGGGGTCGACTTAAGAGTAGTATTAGGTCTTTCACCACTGATTTCCGCAAACGGCGCGCCCTAGATAGAGCTGAGAAGGTGAAGACGCTTAGAGCTGGTTTTTCCTGGGCGGTGTCTGGGAGGATCCCCTAGAGATAGCCTTAGCTAGTGGGACTGTGGAGCGTTCGAATAGCGAGCGCTACTTGGGCCAGTAATTTAGACATAGGATAAGCAAGATGTCTTCCGAAGCTGTGAATATGGGCGCAGAATTGCGGAAGGAAGAGGTCCGTAGAGGTGGCGATCGTTACATTCGTGAAGTCAAAACCCCGGAGGGGCGTACTCTTCGGGCCACTGACGACATGTGCGAGGCGTTTCGGCGGCATTTCGAGAGTCGGTTTACCAAGGAGCATGGTCTTCGTGAGGATGAATTTCCCAGCTATTTGGCTGACTTTCCTCGCCTCGGCTTTCGCCGACTAAAGCAGCTAACTTCTAGGGAGAGATCACGGAAGGCGAGGTCTACGCGGTATTGAAGAAGGCCGGCAGAGGCAAGTCGCCCGGTTTGGATGGTTTGTCCTATGAATTGTACTTGAGGCTGTCGCTCATCTTTCCCGATTTTGTCTGTGTTCAACAACTGGTTCCGGCAGGGGTTCTCCAGGGGTGTGATCACGCTGTTGAAAAAGGGCAAGGGTTGGGGGGAAACTAGATGACTACAGGCCCATAAATCTGCTAAACAAAGAGTTAAATCGCTCCCCAGTGCTGTGGTACAGGTGAACTGGAAGCTGTCGTGCGCTTTTTTCGGCATCGTGCCATAATTCTTTTACAATAAATACCGTGCTGATTGTTTCACTGTGTTGTCCCGGTTGCACTCATTATTTCTCCTCCAGATGTTGGAGGCACTTTACATCGGTTCCAGCAAACCTTCCCTGTGTGAATAGCGTGAATGTTTGTTGGGTCTCGCTGTTATTTGTCTCTAGCTCTTGTGTCCAATTTTATTCCCTTCTCATTATACATTTTCTGGTGGAGGCCTGATGAACGGGTGCGAAACCGGTTGCTTCGTTTTTAGAAATGTCTACTAATATCAAGCTTCACTTTTATTTCTGTTATTAGAGTTTGTACCTTCAACGATATTTTCAAATATATATATATATATATATATATATATATATATATATATATATATATATATATATATATATATATATTTTTACATATATACACTGCGTGCCAAATTATTATCGAGATAACTTTTTCCTAATATTTCAAAACCGTCCAATCAATTGACACAAAATTTTCAAACAATGTTGGACACTGAGCTGCGCAATCACCGACATTTTCGTACTGTGCAATGTAAACAAACTGGTGCCATATTTGTTATCAGCACGGTGATTTGAGTGTGCCAAATTATTAGAAAGGTTTAGTAAAATTCCCAGAATTGAGCAAACAAAACGTTTATTAATGTTGAACGTGAATGTTTATGATTAAAAGAAGCTAATAAATAAGATAATCAAACAAATAATAACAGATACAAACAAAGGCACAGTTTTAAACAAATTAATAGGGAATGCGCTTTCCCTGTTTTGAAATTACTTGAAGAAGTCGACGATCCATGGAATTTGTTAATTGTAGGATGTCATCTGCTGTAATGCCGCGAGATATGTCAAGAATTGCTTCCCACAATTCAGCGTTGCTCCTGAATTGTCATCCGTTGGCGTACAGTCTTCGCTTCATGATGATCCAAAGGTTTTCGATTGGGTTCAAATCCGGAGAATTTGCTGGCTACTTCATTTTTCGAGGTCCATCGAAGCCTAACTGTTTCAAATATTCAGTAGTCTTATGAGAAGCGTGTGAGGGAGCATTATCTTGCATAAAAAACAATGGCCCTTCTGAAGGCAACTCTTTGCCTTTTCATCAACGGTTCAAGATGCTCCTTCATAAATGCTATGTATGCATCAGCAGTCATTTTGACGCCATCTGGTACTCTCCATGGGCCCATGTGTTTCCAATAATACCACCCCAGATCATTATGCCTCCACCGCCTTGTTGGCGTTTCAAACACTGATGGCGATTCTGTCCGTTCATTACCCAGCCTTTGCACCATCTATCTGGCTCATCAAGTGTTGCTCGAGTTTCGTCTGAACAAAACTTTAGAGAAGTTAATCTTCATATTGTCCTCGGCCCATTTTAATCGATTTTGGATGCGATTTCTCGTCAAAAGAGACTTCGATACAGGTTTGACTGTTGTTGCTATTTCAGATACCTACACCGAGTACGTTTAGACACAAAAGGATCCCCAATACGACTTCGTGGCCTCTCGTTTAAGTCGTGACATGAGACGACGTGAAATAACCATCGGCTTGCCTTTATATGCCCTTTTGCGTACTTGTGTAGAGTCGGCGAAGAATTTTTCTCTGTTTCATGACAATTCCCTATAATTTTAAAAATTTCTAGGTTGGATTTACCTTTTGAGAGTTCTGAGGTAATAGTTTTCTTTTCAGCATCACTTTTACGGCCCATCTTTTCACTAAATTCTTATACTTTTCTAATAATTTGGCATGCTCAAATCACCGTGCTGATAACAAATATGGCATCAGTTTGTTTACATTGTAAAAGTTTCAGTGATTACGCAAATCAGTGTTGCCAACATTGTGTCAAAATTTTATGTGAATTGATTGGACGGTTTTTGAAATATTAGAAAAAAAGTTATCTCGATAATAATTTGTCACGCAGTGTATATATATATATATATATATATATATATATATATATATATATATATATATATATATATATATGTGTGTGTGTGTGTGTGTGTAGAATACTAGTTTATATGAAAGATAAGTGACTATAAAAGAAAAATATTTTAATTTTTCTCTTTCCACACGATCTTTTTCTCCAACTCGGCGCCAAGAAATCCGCATGCATGAAAATCCACTTCCATGTCTCTTTCCTCACATCCTCTTATCAAATGACCAATCATTTCCTCACATCCTCTTAGCAAATGACCAATCATTTCCTCACATCCTCTTATCAAATGACCAATCATTTCACTTTGTTCAATTAATATGCTTTACATAAGCGGCCGACAATATCAAAACAAAGAAAAAGAAGAATATGAATTTATAATTTGAAAATATATTTCATATTGAAAAGTATTTGGACATGATATATTTTGATTTATTAATATACAATGAAATTTTAATTTTATTTAAAATGTAAATAATTTTAAAATTTTCATAATAAAATGGTGGGAATAGAGCTGTTTTTATCTTTTTTCTAACAATTTTTTTTATTTTCACTTATCTGTCTCTTTCCATTTTTTCTTATAAGTAGATAACACATTTATTTTCCTATCATATCAACGAAATAATGCATATTTTACTTGAAGGCTGCAAATAGAAAGTAAAAGAAAATGGTTAAATAGAGGAAAATATACTTCCAGTTGTGCTAATTGTGTTAAAATGATCGCTTATTGATTTTTTGCTTTATCATGATGCAAAGATTGGGACCTTTATTGCATTAATGACAATCTTTGCATCAGAGAAATCTGTTTTTATCGTATTTCTATTATCTTATTTTGAATTCTCCCAATTCCTCTTGAAAATTTAACCTTCTTTCCTTTTGTTATCTTTACTCTTCATAATTTCTTGTAAATCTACAATATTTGAAAGTTTTTCTCTATGGATACGGCATCTGTAAAACACGAATTCCTACATGTCTTCTGCATTTTTCAAATCATGTTAACTTTCTTTATATGTTACCATGATCAAAAGAAGGTTATGAAAAACAAAACTAAACCACAGCCAAAAAGATATTGGTTGGTGTCTTTTGATCATTGTCCGTTAAGACACACTGTGTTAAGCCCTGAGTTTGAGTCCACTCATGAAATTAGAAGGCTCCGAGAAAAATCAATATATCTGTCTTACAATACAATTGATATCCCCATTGCTTTTATCTACCACCGTTTCTTATTTTCATTTATTGCATCTTTAATAAGTTTTGTTTGGAATTCTTAAGAGAGCATTTCAGTTTTAGTGATTAAGTGATTATTTCTTTTATTGTTTGTTCTGTGATTATACATTCATTGTGATGATAATTAATGAATAGTATTAAAATGGTGGATGCTAATATTTCCATTTATTATTGTACGCTGCTACTCCGGGAATGGTATTCTGACGTGTTTAGATATATAATGAAAATATTCCTTTTGTGTATCCACGAATATATTCTAATAGTCTGTCAAGTGTTGAAGATAGTGGGTAGGCTGTTATTAGAAAATATAAATATTTACGTTGATTTGCTTAGACCGATACAAGGACACGAGGAGAAAAGGAAAAAAAAGAAGGAAAACTGTACTGCCAACTGAAACGTATGTTTTGGCGTCTGTTAATAAATGTTAAATCCTAACGTAAAGAGTAAGCAAACTATTACTCTTGTCTTTTACTTGAGATTGAGTATTAACCAAAACGACCGACGTTAAATTTTCAATTCTCGCAGCAGATTCTGCTCAAAGGAACAGGAAGCCTGATTCGTTTAACAACAAAACATATATATATATATATATATATATATATATATATATATATATATATATATATATATATATATATATTGTCAGCTATCAATATGCCTCATAACACCCCAGCACACATAGCCTTGGAGCAGTTCGAGGGACATCAACATGTTTTAGTTTTTCAATCTGCTAGTCTGAATCGTCTTCATGAAGCGAGGGCAAGATCTAAAAAGTGATCCAATCTAACGGTAACCTCATCCCACGGTCCTCACTCTTGCTCTGTTGACGATGTTCACCATAGTCTATGAATATAGAATACAGCGCAGTACGTAATCTGTTGAATGAAACAACTCAGTCTTCCAGATCAAAGGCTGGCAGTGAATATTCGGGAAAAACATGGCCGCCTTGATACACGTCGCATTGAATATTTTGAGCCTTCTGATTGGTTAACCCTTCTATTGGTGAACTATAAAATGAGTCAGCTCATTTTGGCTGGCTCACTAGTACACTAGGGTACCCAAAAATTCCATGCTCCATATGCGTCCTCCTTTGGAAATCACTTGTTGGTCTTAAGTGTTACTTAAGATTAGCGCACAAAATTCATAACTGAATCAACTGGTTAAGTTGTCAGATCCTCATACATCGAAATCGACGAGAGAATTCATTATATATATATATATATATATATATATATATATATATATATATATATATATATATATATATATATAGTAGATGTACATAAATTATTTTGGACAAAACGAATATCACCCAGAAGAAACAACCAAACAACCACATAGAAAATACATATAACAACATAGATGCAAATAGAAACTACAACTTTGGAGAAAACAGACCACAAAACTACCGAAATAATCCCAGACTGAACCAAAGCCAACACATGCACAATTACCAAGTACACAACAATAGATACAATACAAAATACGCAATAATCATAAATACAGCAACATAAAACCTATCGACATTAGAAACAATATACAGGAACCACAGCTTAACCTTATTTTGAGAGAAACCAGAACAAAATGATCAAGGGATGGCCGACAACCATTAATTCTACTTTTTATTTTCTTTTAATTCTTTTTCTGATATGTTCTTTATTTTAATATATCTTTAATTTTGAATTAGTTCTCTTTCATGTAAATGGGTTTATCTCTTTATTTAATATAATATTATTTTTGTTTATAGAGTTAAGAAAGTTTTCTTTAGGTTTAAACTACTTGCTGATTGCTGCTATCTATAAAATAAATAGGTCATTTCTTCTTTGCTTTTTCTCTTCCTTTCTCCCCTGACCGCCATTATATCCAGACTCGCATTACTCTCTAGTTTTTATTTGTTCCATTTTTTTCCTTTTCCTTTTTCCTCTTTTCTTCCCTTCTTTCTTTCCTTCCTATATCTGGCCATTTTTATTTCAATAACTTATCATCCATTGGCTGATGTGAAAAATTTTTGAATTGAAAAAATAATTATTTTTGCTTAAGTATTTATTAAGTTTTACACTATTAAACCTAGGGTTTCTAGTGCAGCTGTAAATCACCTTAATGCTGTTCTTGTTGAAGATTTTTTTGAGAAAAGGGTTTTGACCAATATATTTTTTTAGGGAAAAGTGGTATATTGGCCAATGCTATTTTAATTTTGAACTATGAATTAGCATCCATTCCATGATCATTTGTATATTTATTTAAAATAAACAACAAACTATATCTCATGCTCGATGATTTGGGTGACCACCGAAACGAGTCGCAATCCAAACGTATGTATAAGTGTATTTAATAATATATACTTCTTAGCTCTGGCTAATCATATTGATCACTATTATGTCTACACCTCTTGGCTAAATTTGGCAATTATTTTTTGTTTACCAGCGTATCCTGTGCCATACGCTGTTTCTGATCTTCATCAATGTTCTTCATGATGTTCATCAGTTCCCAACTATATATTTTTGCAAATGACACTACCATTTACTCCTGTCTCAATAGCAGGGCTGACAAAAGTTAACATGGCCGCTGCTCTTGAAAGGGACCCCCAATCAGTGTTTAACTGGGCAGGAAATAGTTTGTAAATTTTAATGCCTCCAAAACTAAACTGCTTTTATTTGACTACTCTAAAGGAGAGTGACCCATTGCTCCTTCTTGGTCCTACTTTTTCAACTGACTTGAAGCGGAACAACTATATTGAATCAATAGCTGCATCTACTGCAAGGAAAGTTAGTTCAGTGTGTGGTGCCAGAAGGTTTTTTTCTCATCAGTGTCCATCTTGCACATTTACAAATCTACCATTCGGCTGTGCATTGCATACTGTTGCCACATCTGGTCTGATGCACCTGCTGTTCATCTAGGCGTTCTTGACAGAATCCAAAGGTGGGGTTGTAATGTAATCGATCCCGTCTTGGCATTTCGATTTCAGTCAGTTCATCATCAACGTGATGTGGCTTTTCTACATATATTTTCATGGCAACTGCTGCTTACATGGATTTAAGCATGATACTAGATTGGCATCTAGGTCCCACTCTCTTACTGTTGAAATTGCTGAATGCAACGACTACATCTACTCAAACAGTTTCTTTTCTCATACTGCACGACAGTGGGACTCCCTTCGCTATAATTGTTTACCTGAAATGTTTAAATGGAACACGATCTTCTGTCATCTTCAACACCATTTATCTATTATCCATTCCTCAATTCCCCACTATGCCCAATCTTTTCTCTCACTTTCAGTCTCTGCGTACTAGTAGCTTTCCTGCATTTTTTATAGGTGAAATGATTAATATATATATATATATATATATATATATATATATATATATATATATATATATATATATATACTGCTATCTATATCTACTGCTATCTATACATAAATCAATATTTACAAATATATATAAAACATATATTGTTAAATATAACAGACAATGAATGTCTATCATGAGCCGTTCTAAACTACATATATTTGCTTTAATAATAATAATAATAATAATAATATATATATATATATATATATATATATATATATATATATATATATATATATATATATATATATATATAGGCATTCGAAAGGGAGGGGATGTTGGAATTTTAAACGTTTGCATTTAAAAGATTATTTGTATTATTTAACTTTTAATTCCATCAACTAACTAGTCCAATGATGACCTAAATGACGAAACTCGTCATACGAATTTTTTACAGTTTGTCACTAATTTTACCCAGAGATTGTTCTAGTATATAATTTTAAAAAAATCATTTTCTCCTCCAGCCGCTGCTATCGATGCAACCTGTGTTTGCTGGAAAAAAGATTCATCCTCAAAAATATTAATGACAGAAATCTACTTAATAAACGAAAGGAACTCATGTTAGCTTTTACTCACAGATAAAAAACCCAAAGCATTTTAATTCTGGATATATCATTTATCCGAATATCACATGCCCGTTACATATTTTAGCTTACATATTTATTACTCTTTTAAACTTTAAGCTTGCATCTTTGTTTTTTTTTTTTAATTTTTTTCTTTTACAATAGCTCCCTACCTACGCTCTACATTTTGTATTTACACCCAATAATATATTAAGTTTATATTAACTCTGAGGTTTGAATCTACGTTTAAATTAGTGTCCCTAAGCATACGTGTGCGTATATATAAACAAACCTTTTAATAATATAGAGTTTGTGGTCCCAAATTTGCCTAAAATTATATTTCACACATACATTTTCGAACATATACATAGCAATGATATCACTTACAATTAAAACAGGAGTCTAATTTGGCAAACAACGCAATAAACACATCACTCACAAATAATTTACACACAAGTACAAAAATAGGGGTTGACATGCAGACGCACACACACACGCACACACAAACACACACACACACACACATATATATATATATATATATATATATATATATATATATATATATATATATATAACTGCATCTCTTTTCAAATATCTAGCCTCTAGTTTTATCTTTAGTGGGATTTTTTCACAATATGATGACCTACACGTTCCCTTGCCGTTTTGTATTAAATATCTCCGGAATTTTAAATGATAGTTTTTACTAACTTGATGACAATACAAGGCTCGAAAATCACTCAAGCTAAAAGGTTACAGTCGAAATGACAATGCTGATTCAGGCGAAAAGTATGAATAGAAAAGATGTTAGGAAGTTAGAATATGAGATGATGTAAGATAGATAACAATTTTAACTTGATTTGCAGAGGTTAATATTGTAGTATTTAGGGAAAGAGTCACACGTGAAGGGGAAGTTGTTCAGAAAATAAAACTGATAGTGGCACTTCCTTCAAACATTTGGAACACACAGGGAATAAGTGTGATTTGACACTATGGAGTTAGCATGTTGTGTTCTAGAAATAAAACTCTGAACTGGCGGAAGTGAAAATGGAGCTCATCTGAACATTTGCCATATATCGATAGAAAAAGCGACAAGCTTGTAAATTTGTCTGTTGGAAAAAGGTTGTAGTTTTTAACACACCAGTGGAAAGTGAGAGTTGATATTGAAATTAGCAATACACATTTTGGCTTAATCTGACTTTTGTAAAGATAAAATGGGTCGGAATATGTCACATACTACCTGAAGCGAGAGAATGACTCGACCGTTTTTCCGTTGAATCCGAAAAGTTATGTTAATTTGAATTGTCTTGGATTTACTTGGTTGATAAATTATGTGGAAAAGTTTAAAATAAAACAGGTTATGAATATTTAAGTAATTCCAATTGAAAAGCGTAAAAAAGTAATGATTTTTTGCAAGAGTTATAAATCACTATGGGAAAATTTGCACATTGGAAGAATGATTTTCGAAAAATAAATCCTTAGCGAATTGTAATCGCAAGCTTAACACTCAGAGCAATTTGCTAGTATTGTGTAATCTAACCTCACTGTGTTCTTTCCAACTGTGAAATCAGTAAATAAATAAATACGAAACGAAACTTTTTCTTATTTTAGAGGTAAAGTTTATTTCTAGATAAATCTGATATTAGTTTGGATAGATATATGAACATTCGTTGGATTCATTATAATAGCCGAGAATCTTGTGCCTTTGTGATTAAATTTCAGACAATGAATTCAAGCAGAACAGATTCATGCCGACGGCAAAAGAACAACTTATTACCCCGAATTCAACACGGTGGAAAAGCAATGCTCATCTCATCTGAAGTAATTGATATTTAGTACGTAATAACTATGTGGAAATGATGCTGACGTGATTATTTTCAGAATGTCCTTCGGAATAATTTTCAATATAATTTACAATACGGTTTATCATATACAGTAGAAGGAATGTGAGTCCTATAGGACAGGTTAATGCTATACAACAACAGAAAAGTAGGTACAACTGACTAAACGCCATGGCATCAATATAAAGATTGCGCAAAGATAACAGAAACTAACAAAATGATTTTAACTGAGGAAGAATGATGCCGTTACAATTTTCAGAATAGAACATTACAAATATTACAAATTGAAAACATTGACAATTCTTCTTCGATTTGCCTTTTGGACGTTTTCTGTCATGACTCTCTACATTTTCCTGCCTTTTGTTGCTCTTAATAAATTTTGTGTTTTTGTTATCTCTGCTAAACCTTGTTACGCCATTCATTTACTCAAGCTTCTTAGGTAGGTTATTCGATGTTTTCCTCTGTATCTCTCGCGTTCAGTCTTATGAGATTTTCCGAGCTTTTTCCCCATTATCTGATCTAGAATATAAAATACATACGTGTCTTTTTTGTTTCCATTTTCTCTGAAAGCTTTGTCATTGCTCACATGTCCAGTCCATAGTATGCTCGGCGTTCTTCTGTAGAACCACATATCTGTTGCTTCATGTCTCTTCATCATTTGTGTTATATAGGGGGACCGATATTCCGTAACAGATCAGTACTTTCTTCTTTGTTTATAATGGAATTATCTTGTTTCATAATATTTTTCTTAGCTTTTTGAAGATATATTTTTCTATCGCAATGTGCCTTCAGACATCGGTGTCGCACTTTCCATTTTCTGTTAAAACAATTCACAGATATTTAAATTGTTGTATTTTTTATTTTGTTCTCTCTAATTTGTAATTTGCATGTTCGGGGTGTTCATTTTGCTAACAGCCATGCACTCTTTCTCCTTGCAATTGATGTTTGGTACATTCTCCTCGCTTTATTTCACTACCTTCTGCAGGAGACATTGTAGTTTCCTTACTGTCATCTCGATATCTTATGTTATTAAGATTGTAGTCGCCAATAATAAATCCAGGTAGGACTTCTAATTCTCTCATAATTTACTATATACTTTGAATAGGTCCGGTGAGAAGACACAACCTTGTCTTATATCCCTTTCTACTTTTTTATATTTACTGGATTCATTTTCTATTCGTATACAGGTCGTTTTCTGACAGTATAGCTTCTGGATTATTCTAATATCCTTTCCAAACATGTCAAGGCTAACTAGCAGTTCCAACAGTTGAACAATGTAAAATAGAAATATTACAAAACGGAAGATTTCGGATATTATATTCAAGAACAGACATAAGATGATTAATATATATAAGGTGGGATTTTTAGAAAACGTAATTACATTCCGTAATTGCAATGATTACTTAAAACTATTGAAATTGACAAACAATTATAAATTCATTAACTAATCGAACATTCTAAACTAGATGTTGTACATAGATACGTAGTAAAACTAGTTGCTAAAATAATTTTTGAATCAGGAAAGTGAAATTTTCTTGATGCTCGATTGAAAATATTAGTCAAGAGAAAGATCTGAGTTGGTAATACGCAAAATCATCAAATGAAAAAGAAGACTGAACTTATTAATTAAAAGCAGATTTAGTCGAAGTGAAATAACAGTGAAGGAATATTGGAAAAAGATGAGAAAGTTTTTCAAGATGAAAGAAACTCAACTTATCAAAATCATGTTGTTATGCTTAATATAGACATTATTTTGAACTTTTGCTAAACTAGAAAATTAGGCTCCTAATACCTAAGGATCAGAAAAAATGATTGCCATTTTAATTTTTCAAAGGTATAAACATCAGATATTGAATCTCTAATAAAAGCAGGCTCATAACAAATACGTATATGCATCAATTTCAGCATAGACAATACCTAACTTTCACACACACACACACACACACACACACACACACACACACACATATATATATATATATATATATATATATATATATATATATATATATATATATATATATATTATCAGTGAAGAGGCAGTTATAAAGCAAACATAAGTTCATGTATAGACTAAAATTAGAAACATTATAAAGGAAGATATGAACGTGTGGGAAAATTGTCCAAAACCTGACTTGATCGTGAAGAAAATAATACTTTTAGCACAAACTTAGATAAGATATTTTTATTGTTTCATGCAACTCCGTTTAAGTTAGCTCATGGAAATTCATTCAGTAGATGAATCTGTCATCTTTTTTTAATATTAAATGATATTTAATATTAAATTTTACCTAGTACACGGTTTGAGAGACATTGATAATTAGATAGTTACAGTGAAAATGTTACTGCAGAGGGTGGTGTGTGATAATGAGGCGGTAGAAAGTGGAGATTATAAGGATAAGAAAGAAACATAACAATTAACATTTGACTTAAAGACGTGAAGAATCGAGCCTCCATGAGTATGTTTTTTTAGCACACTGTATCAGTTCTTAGGAAAAATCTGTATTCGTGGAATATCTTTCTTACATTTGGAGATAAGGGTGATTCGATTCCGTGGAAGTATTACCATGACGTATGTTAGCTGAAGAAAGAATAACATCTGAACATTTGCCATGGAAATAGAAATAGAATAGTAACATACTTGCAACGTTGCATCTCTGTAGAGCGGGAAATACGTCATCCCTCGCAAGAGCACGAAATCAATTTTGAAGCCTTAAGGCTACAAAGTGAGCATTGAACAGTTGCAGATCAGTCATGGCAGCAGAAATAGATAATTCTTGGTACGATATAATGAGCCGACCATTTTTCCATCATTGGATTCCACTTGATGTTTGCAGGGAACTTATAACTCAAATGACAGTAAACATTCACAACAAACGTCAGGGATCTATTCAAGAGAAAAAAAAACAACAACAAAAAAAAACTTAATGACTGCATGGTTTCTTTTAGAGGCGCTACGACTGGATTGGTTGTGTAGCAACTGCTCATTATTTCACATATATAAAGGGGAAATTGAAAGCGAGTGAAAAAGTGAATAAATTTTGATTAAAAAAGAAAACACTTGTCATATACCGATGAGGAAAATTACTGACGCCATCGGAACAGGTCTGATGACAACAGAGTTATTGAAATCGGGGTGAGCATTTACACTGTTGAGGGGTCCTCCCCTTTTTACACACTCACCCAATATATACATATACTACTTGAAAACACGAGAGAGAAGGACGAAAGCAACAGAGGGTGAAGGTAACAGACAGACATAACGAACGTAGCCAGCAAGAGTCACAGTGAGCGAGCACGTAGACTCAGTAAGAAGTCATACAGCGATACTTCAATACCAAAGACTGTATAGATATTTTGCTACTAACCCGTATACCTGGAACTACTAACCTGCATTACCAGTTTGTATTATTACGTTAATACATTATTTTCCTATATTCATTCTTGGCGTTTGTTATTTATTGGTACCGGATTTCAGCCCGGAATCCACAACATACGCTGCAGCAGGAACAAGAAAGAAAAAGAGCAGAAGTAATTGTCAAAGAACATGTAACAGAAAGAGAATATAGGAAAATGATAAGACCTTAATTTTGGTGCGTTGGAAAATATGATGTCTTTGGTGCTGTCATAATCATTGAAATTCTAAGAACGTATGCTAATTCACCTGTTCAGCTACTAGACGTATTGATGCCTGAAAAAGAAAGCCAACGATTCTGTTTGTATTGATATAATATTTAATATCGTATACTTATGCTAGATCTTCAGCATTATATTGTGTGCTCTCGCCCGTTCAGTACTCCTCCCCCTTCCCTTGGACAAGTTTAGAGGCTCACACCTTGTTTCTTGTTTAGGAAGGGGTTCCTGGAACTCTCTCTCCCCCTTTCTCTGTACAAGTGCTGCCGTGTTTCTCCCGTGATGTGTGCAGTCTGTGGCATTACCTCTTCATTCTGAGGGTACACGGTTGACAGTTTTCTGGTTGCTGTTTCCGACCGGTAGTTAGGAGTCCTAACTCTTGCATAGCGTCTTGAGCGGCCGCTCTGATCAACAGTTGTATAATACCGGGGTGTCTGTAGTGCCATGTCGCGCATGGATAGATGTCCCTGCAGTCACTTCCGGTGGGCAACCCTGAGGCCACATTATGATGCAGACTTTGCCAACTTCTCTCTGCCCACGTCGCGGCCGATAACCGTCTGCTTCTTTTACTTCAGGCCTTCTCATCTTCCATCCAGAATTCCACATCATGACTCACAAAGATCGAAAAACCTAAACTAGCCCTTCAAACATCACCCAAACCCTTCAACATTTCATTCTCTAACATCCGTGGCATTAGAACCAATTTCTGCAGCGTGGAATCCTTCCTCACTGCAAACTGCCCGGATATCCTGGCTCTGTGTGAGACCAACGTTGACCCGTCTATCCCCTCCTCTGATTTCTCGGTCCCCGGCTACCTCCCTCTCCTTAGAAAAGACTTTCAAACCCACATGCATGGACTTGGTGTTTACGTCAAGGACCATCTCCCACTGGCTAGACAGTTGTCCCTCGAATCGCCAGGTTATTTTTACTTGTGTTTCCGGCTATCTCTTCTCAGTGCTGTAAGCTATCTATTCTTCCTTTATCGCTCTCCATCCTCGCAAGACAGTATAGACAAGGCTCTTTCTCTCTCCATCCGTTTGCTCACATATTAGTGTTTGGCGATTTTAACGCCCGTCATACCAAGTGGCTTAAGAATGCTACTACTGACCTTGCAGGCATTCAAACACTTAATTTTTTAGTTTCTCAATCCCTCACGCAGATAGTTGACTTCCCCACGCGTTTTGCCTACAACCGGGGCGGTAAGGCCTCTCTTCTGGATCTGTGTTTTACCTCCATCCTCGAGTCTTGTAGCGCCTCACAGCTCTGCCCTATCAGTAACTCCGATCACGCTGTAGTGTTTGTCAACATCTCCTTCAACTCCACACCCTTCAAAGAACCTCCTACCTTTAGAATCATATTCTGCTATCAACGCGCTGACTGGGACTCGTTCCGTGATTTCCCCCGCGATGTCCCCTGGAATGTTGTCTTTACGTTCAAGAATGTGCTTCTGAGGTCTCATCCTGGGTCAAAGCTGGAATCGACGCTTTCATCCCCTCAAGGAAATTTAAGGTCAAATCGCGCTCCTCCTCTTGGTTCTCTGCTGCTTGCTCAGCCGCCATTGCCCACAGGAACCACTTCTTCCACCTCTATCGTAGCGACATGTCCAACTGAAATAGACGTCTCTTTGCCTCTGCCCGTAACGAGTGTAAGCGTGTTCTCAACGAAGCTAAGTCGCTATTTGCTGCTCGAATGAAGGAACGTATTTCATCTCGCAAATTCGGCTCTAAGGATTAGTGGCGTCTCTGCAAGAGCGTACTAAACAGTAGCAAATCCTCTATACCTCCTTTATTCAACCAGTTTGACGTCCTGACCTCCTCTGCCGACAAGAGTTGTACATAACGCCGTCATTGGTATTGGGCATTATCTCTAATTTAGACCCCCCACAAGGCTAGTGGTGGAGATGGGATACCAGCCATTGCCTTGTGCGTCTGAACTGGCGCCTGCCCTCCCCAAATTATACAACTACTGCCTCAAGAAATCTTGTTTTCCACACTGCTGGAAGTCCTCATCGATTGTTCCTGTCTTTAAGAACTCTGGCGACCCCTCTGACCCTTGTAATTATCTTCCGATCAGTCTCCTACCCCTCTTCGGCAAAGTCTTCGAAGCTTTAATCAACGCCGATGTGGTTAACCACCTTACATCTCATGATCTGCTCTCAGACAAGCAATATGGTTTCCTCTTTGCCAAATCTACAACTGATGTGCTTATGGCCATCACTGAAATTGTCTACCAAGCTCTTCAGAATAACGGAGAAGCTCGTGCTGTGGCCCTAGACAAAGCGTTTGATAGGGTTTGACATGTCGGCCTTCTTCGCAAGTTATGGTATTACAGGTCGATTGTTTGACGATCATTTCTGTCAAACCGTGAATTGAAGGTCGTTCTCAACGGATTCTCCTCCAGCTCCTCTCCCACGAACGCAGGGCTTCCTCAAGGATCCATCTTAGGCCCTACTCTGTTCCTTATCTTCATCAACGATCTTCCTGACGCCATTGATTCCCAGGTGGGCATCTACGCGGACGACACTACAATTTACTCCTGCCTCAAAAACAAATCTAGTGTCGTTGATAAAACTAACCTGGCCGCGCGTCTCGAAAAGGACCTCCAATTAGTTGTGAACTGGGGCCGTAATTGCACTCGGTCCAAAATCCTCTGCAATCCCTTGCGTGCTAGTGGCTTCCCGCCTTGCTAGGGGTGAAATGCTGAAAAAAATATACTTGTTCATATAGGTATTTTATTTTTAACTCCATGTAATAAGAAGTTTTGAAAAATAGTTAGATTTTGTGTATTTAGATTTCAATTACATTACATGTATGTGTATATATAATCCAAACCATAAGTGAATTAAAAGTGATTTTCTCAAAGCTATTCTCTTTACGTTACATGTATTAATTTATTGGTCAGTTGCATTTGTATTAACATAAATGTTAATGGAATATAAATAATAAATAAGTTTCTGTTAATAATTTATTTTAATATACCTAATCAAATGAATACGTCACTGACCGAATTTTGCTTCATTTCCTTTATCTTAGATTTTATAACTGTACCCATTATTAGAATTGACTGTAGCGATAGTTTTTGCTTTTATCTTTGCCTTGCTTCATTCAACTTCATTTATTGCTGCACTCATAGTTCTTTGTTTTGTTTACGGTATTCTACTTTAAGTTGCTCTTCCATGTACACATAACCCAAATTAGACGTTTTTGTTTGTCAGTCTCAATCAGATAAGGGATTAAAAATGTCGTTATACAAGAAAAAAGTAAATAACAATTTGAGATTAAACGTTGAAGAAATATACAAACTTCGCAAAAAAAACATACTAAGAACACAATTAATTCTTATTTTTTTTAAGCTTGCTTAATGTCAACACCAATTTATTTATTTATACTTAGCAAAATAATAAGAATTATAACTGTAAAAAGGGAAAAAAGTTTGAAAGACGTTGATTATATTTTCGAACATACAATGAATTCAACTAATTTAAGAACAAGCAAACAAAAACTTCATAATAATAGTTTCTTTCATGGATGCACTTCTATAATAATAATTTGTTGATTAGAATTAAAACATTTTATGCCTGTTTAAATAATATGTTTTGTTGGTTGGACAATTTACAATTTATTTGTTGTTAAGATTTTAATTTTCTACTACAAACGAGGTATCTGTCATGGGTAAAGAAAAAGGTTTTAGATAGCAACTAGAGCGAATATTGTGCAACTGTACAAAGTTGCATGACGAACTTGACAAGAGCTCTTGACGATAACTTAATACCATAAATTACTCTCGCACAAACTTTTGCTCGTGGTTCTGTGTATAATTTCAAATGGAAATAAATAAGGAGAATCATACGTACATTCAATAAATTTAAAGCACAACAGGAAAATATCGATATTAGATATGTAAGTAAAAATATGATTTAAAAATGGTTGTAGCCACCATAAGATATCTGAAACCATTCATTCTCTTGACACCTGTACACCTCAAAAAGCAATAAATTTCCTTAAATACACACACACACACAAAAAAAAAACAGTAAATAACATATACATAAGAGTATAGAAGAGTAATAGGCTGTTCGTTGGAGATCCATTAGAAGAATTTCAGGTGAAGAAAATGACTCGCATTTCATTATACACAAAGGATGAAGTGTCATAGTTTACGGCTGGATGTTAATAAATTATTTGTACTACATTGTATCCTAGGAGAAAAATATTAATAATAAATCTGATCTAGAAATTTTCGATAAGACCATACTATCATAATAATATCGGTTAGGTTACACGATTCAATTTACTTATAATTTTATGAGATTTCTGAAGTTATAATAAGTATACCCCTTAGATATTTGCAATTTGATACATCATTTTTTAAAATATCTTCCTTGCTATTTTGTAATGTTTCGTACAATTACTTTCAGGTCTTGTACGCACAAGTCATTAAAAAACCTACCGCAGTGAAGTGATTAATATGTGATTCTTGCTGTGTGTAGAGGTTCTATCTTACATAAGAAAAAAGCTAGATTTTTCTAAATCTTGGTAGACCAACGTAGAACAGAACTTAATCAATTGTGCCCCTTAGCGTGGTGGAATGGTTAGCAAGCTTGTCTAGCTAAAACAGTTACGACTGAATAGTAGTTCGATCCGCACTGGGTGTCCCATACATTCGGACTTGTGCCACATCTAAGCAAAGTTTGGAAAATCACTAGATCACTTTCCGGATTACTTCGGAAGTGTCCTGGTCAAACCCGGAGGCAGAAAGTTTGACCAGGACACTTCCGAAGTAATCCGGAAAGTGATCTATTGATTTTCCAAACTTTGCTTAGATGTGGCACAAGTCCGAATGTATGGGACACCCAGTGCAGATCGAACTACTAGAGAGGAACCCAGACGAGTCTGTGCCGAAGGGGTGGTAGACCAATACCCAGCCTTGTTTTCACGGGGTCTCCGGGGGATTTTTGCCCGAGCATACGAGCTCGGAGACCCCACTATAAACTTGGCCTTGTTCTGCATCCGACTGCCTGGGGAGGTTAGTGAATATTTCATATCATTTTGTAATGAAATGTGTCGGTCACTTTTTTGGCTTTGTGGTAGACTAAAATGTTGGCACCTACCATAACACTCGTGCGAACAAACCTATCTTGTAAATTAATCCCTATTGGAGTACATTCCAACCATAGCAGACATCAGACTACACTAACCGTTTGGCAGAATAATTTATGCTTCTTTTTTGTTTATTCCTTGTAATAAATCCACGCAAATTTGATATAAAACAATGAAGCTGGTTCATTTTTATTTCCCTGCCGTAACCAATCCATGTCGAGTAACTGTCTCTCTCATAGTTCTTGCAGTTAAGAGCAATTCCAAATTAGATTTGTGAATTAGTAATAGGGTCGAGTTTCTTAAATTAGTCAGGCCGCTCATTTAATACGTGCTCTGGGTATTGTATGTCGGGCACCATGCGAGAT
Source organism: Acanthosepion pharaonis (assembly GCA_903632075.3). Classification (NCBI taxonomy): domain Eukaryota; kingdom Metazoa; phylum Mollusca; class Cephalopoda; order Sepiida; family Sepiidae; genus Acanthosepion; species Acanthosepion pharaonis. The sequence goes on along the minus strand of CAHIKZ030001107.1, from coordinate 887,233 downwards.
TTGCAATTTTGCTTAACGGGATGCAGATGAGAAATATATGACGGGAACAAATCCTGAGATGTCATCCAGGAATTTAATTATCAAAGTCGGTGGCATCTGTCGTCTTTCGTTGCATAGATCATGAGACATCTTTCAAGACCTCTCTTCTCAAATAAAGCAGGAGATTGAATAGGCTACTGCGCGATAGGTAAGGAGAGCTGCAAATTCTATCTATGATATTCCCTATCGATCCGTTAGTTGTACCGGAGAAACTGAGATCAATTTACCACGTGAATAAAGCAGGTTATCGCAGTAAGGAAATTATCTGTAATGCATTTAATATAAAAAAAGTTCTTGTGCAGTAAGAAGATATAGATTTGTAAGCTGTCAGTTATTTAATTACTAATTTTCTAATATACTTATATATATATATATATATATATATATATATATATATATATATATATATATATTATCAAAATCTCAGACAGCCAGTAAGAATCAAATTCCCTCTAGTAGAATTGTGTTATATACTCCTTAACCATCACTCTACATAAAAGTGTAACTCGAATTCGCTATAGTCTGGGAGACTGGTTTATTGCCTATTGCTTGACAGCGAGATAGCTAAATGTTTACTTTGATAAAAGTCCAAATTATTAGGAAAATCAGACTTAATATATGATGCAACATATTCTATGAGAAGCTCTAACTGACCATTGCTCCAAGGCCAAACGCCATAAATATTGATATTTACTAAGCTTAGTCAGACACAAGAAGATATATGAGAAAATCAGCGAATGACTATATTAGAAGGCTACTATTCCAACCGGAGGGTGTGCGAAAAGCAATTACGTTTTAAAGTATGTAAAAACGAATGTAAGTTAAATTTATTTAAATATTATTTATCAAAAATATAATCACCTTCATTTGAATGTATGCCCATTTTGAAAAGTTTCAACTTCTTCGCTTCTGAATGTTCTGTTGCTTGTTAATGTCTGTCTAAAATGTTCTATTTATGTGAAAAAAAATGAAAACCTGTAGGTTTTATATCCAGTGAGTTTAGGGGAAAAGAGAGCCTACCATTTAAAAAAAAAAAACAAACATATTTTTTTTAGTTTGTTTTGTAAAATGTTCTCTTCCATTGTTATATCGGAGAATAAAACATTTTCTGTTTTCCGTGTTACTTTCAACGTAAGGCTTTTGTCTACCCAATTAGGTTGTAAAAAATATACGTCTGCAGAAACATGTTTCAGATGATTGTAATAGATAATATTGTTCACATTTCCTCAAACACAAAGAAAGATCTTGTGTGGATGGAGTCATGGAATTGGTGTTGGAGTTTCATTTCATCAACTGTATTTTTCATTTTCTCTTGACATGAAAAACTCATTTTCATCACAAGTAAGAATGTAATAAAAAAAGTGAAATATTACAATTCCTGCTTAAAGAACTACTACAGATGATGGAACGTTGTTTCCGTTCTGAAACGCAAGCTTGGGAGGCACCCAAATTCCTTCACCGCAAGTTTAACTCTGAAATTCACCACAAACGACGCGTCATCGGATAGAAGAGACGATAAACTGATTCTAGAAGTAGTTTCCCATCATTCAACTTTGGTTCTCACCTTGGTTAGTTTATTCATAATTCATAGCGGTAAAATGCGTAATTACTTTCAGAGGACGCTAATAGTTGCTTTAAAATTATTTAATGTGTTGGGAAATGCGTAAATACGGGTAGATACTCAAAGATCCAATCAAGAAGCCCTTCTATAAATTTTCCTACCTTTATTTACACTATTGACATTGCTCGGGCTATTGTACTCGTTGTCATATCCACAACTTCTCGGCAGTTGTAAGCTCCGGCCTTCTTCGGGTGATTAGAATTTCGAACGGAACCCTTTTTTTTCATCCACCGGGGTAGATTGTTCTTGTCCCACGTGCCATGGCTCCCCAGGATGTCGAACAATCTAAACTGGACGACGAAATAAAGGGTTCAGTTCGAAATTCCAATCACCTGAAGAAGGCCGGGGCGGACAACGGCCGAAACATCGTGAATATGACAACACAGATAAGGAAAAAAGTTCGATCAGTGTAAATAGTTTAAATAATTACAATACTTCATCTCAGAAATAGAGACAGATATCTTTATTTATGGTCAGACTTTAGAAAGTGGGCCGAACTGATAAATTTTCAATGCACCCTCATATATCAGCCACCATGAATACCAATTTATGATATTTATTGCACTTAATCTGACATCATAGCAAAAGCCCGTGATGAATTCATTTCTACTAACAATTACTCTACGGTGAAGCGGTTTTAAATGTCATTACTGCACAAATCGGAATTTATTAAATCGTACTTGGACTACCACTCCCATAAAAAGACTATTTGTCAAACAACGAGGATGAAACTCAGTAAAAATATTATGCTTGTCTTAATTTGATATTTCTTATACTTTTCTTAATACAGCACAAGATCAAATACGAGAAAAAACAGAAACCGTGGATAGTTTGCCTGAGCTGATAATTAACTTCTGGAATATTGAGTTCAAATACTAATGTATGGTATTTCTTTATAACGAAACATTTAGCATTCGTTAAGCGAATAGTCAGTACGACCGTCGGTTGAAATTTATAAAATCTTCCTCTTAAAATATTTTTTCCTGAAAATAAGTTTTTAAAGTAGCTGTTATCGCTCTTTTACTAGTGATGGAGGTTTCCTTACCAAACATTGACTTAAAGCAGCGTTGAATTTCAACATTTTGATTGTCGTTATTTTCTCTTCGAGTAACGTTATATCCAATTTAGCTTTTGCTGCTGTTGAAAGTTCCCAAGTGATATAGTTTCTGTTATTACGCTTCACTGGCTCAAAGTCGTTTTAGCCATTGGTCTTAGAAAGCGGTTGTATACAGCTGATAGTTTTGATATTTCTAACGGTCTGGGTGACATGCATGATATCTATATAAAATTCTCGATCTGAAGAGGTTACTTTTTGAGTTTACGTTACTCGAGTTTTTAGGTTAATGTTTTGATTTTGTAACAATTTGCGTTTGAGGGCGAAACTATACCTAGCGTATCCTATTCTATGTTCAGTTTCTTTATCTGCTATACGAAATTTGTTATAACTAATCCATACACCAATGTATTTGAAATCTTTAGTATTTAATAGTTCCACATCCTGATATTGTGATGGATTCAAAACACTGCTTCCATTCTAATTCCAGATCATAGCTTCTGTTTTGGAAAGTTTTATCTTGAGTCCTAATTCTTGAAACATTTGTATGACGATGTTGATTTTCTGTTTTCATTCTTATCTCAATCAATGTCATCGGCATATCCAACCCCATCATCAGTAATTTCGGAAGGAAGGCAGGGTTGTTGAATTCTATTGGTAGATCCGTTTGGGATTTATTATGGAATACTTGTGTCCATCTCCTCACATTTGTACTTATAAACTCGCGGGAAATGATCTAGGAAAGATTAAATGGACTGGAGTTCTCGTTTCTTCCTTGTCGTACTCCTGATGAGGTTTGAAATGTTTCCGTATTGTGGTCTTCGCCAGACAGGTAAGGTTTCCTCTATTAGGTCGATGCGTTTAGTGGATTCAGATCTTAGAAGACGGTTTCTAATGAATGAGAAGAGGGAGTCTCTATTGATGTAGTTATATGCTACACTTTCCTATTAGACAGGAATGCAATTGCTTGGAGTTATTTGATGTTATATATGGCATAATTACTACAACAAAATGGAAATTGGATTGTGAGGAGATGACTTTCATAAAACGATGAGAGCTTAGTTAATATATTATTCATATTTTCACCATAATGGATCCAATAGATATACCTCTGTGTGTATGAGGATCTTGAAGGCTACATTTTTGTTTCCATAGTTCATTACTTCGTTATAAGTTCCGCATTTTCTTTGTGCATTTCTGATTCCAGACTTCTTTTATGAAATAGAGAAACTTTCTGTTGAAGTCAGAGAGAAAATAAACCATTTTCAAAAGTTCAGCTTCAATGCCAAATGATGTTTTATCATTTTTTAGTTTTTTAATAGCTTTCTTAATTTTCTCATCAGTAGCTTCATTATTGTTTTGTTTAAAGGCGGAATTTGACGTTAGAAAAGCGTCATTATTTCTGTTACAAGACACGAAATTATATTTCTTTTTAGAATTATGTATTCATAGGAAAGATAATGCGGGGGTGTCTTCTTACCTTCTCCACGTTATTGGATACAGTTTTCCTTCTTTTAGACCGGTTGCCATCCAAGCCAATGCAAGAGATATCAATTAACACTGCTATTTAATTGGAAGGAAAATAGACAGTTATGTCTCTTTCACTTTCCGTGCCGATATCAATTAACCTATCCACACAACTGATATTTACTTTTCTATATTAATTTGATATAAATATATTTACTTTAACTTAAGTTAATAATAATTTGCATTGAGAAAAGCTATGAGAACCGAACGTAGTTTTGTTTTCTGTTAAGCTAATTTCTAGTGATTGATATTAATTCTTTGTGATTAACATTAATTCTTTGTTTTGTAAGAATTATTTTATTAGATATTATTTTATTTTATTTATTAATAATGTGGAGCATTAATAAATCTTATCCTATTACTTGCGATACAGTAATATTTATTTGTTGTTTATATTTTGTTTAAAATTTATCATTTAGTTCTAAGGTAGAAGATGAAATATCGATTATGCGAAGAAAACAGAAATAGGAACCTCGACTCTAACTTAAATTAATTAACATTTTCCTGTAAGCTTTTTGCTATTTTTATAAGAAATTCAACTGTCAAGTATACTTTCTCACCAATAAAAGAAGGCCGTATCACAGAGTGTGGGTAGCTAGCAAGGATACAGTAATTGTAGGTTTTACGTACAAATAATACAGTAATTGATTTTATCCTTTCTGGGTATCACAGATTGTAAACTTAATCTGGACTAACCTATAGTAAGCAAATATTGATACGGCATAGATGGCTAAAATTCTCACAGGAATCAAATTAATTGGCGTCAATACTGACACGAATTTCTAGAGGTATCATCGATATCATCGGCAATCGTCTCAAATACCATTTCTCTTACAATTATAATTCTTAGTTTTTATCAGTTTGCTCGGTACCAATTCTCACAAAGATTTCGATTAATGAATATCTCAAACGTTTCACTTCCTGTTTATGAAAATAAATATATTTCCAGTTATGTTAAAAATGACGAAAATTTTTAATGAAATAAAAAATTATTTGTGGATATTGTGAAACTAATGTTATTATTACGTATATTCATTATTAACACTGTTTCTTATATACTTTAATATGCTATTTATACAATCAAAATAAGTACGGATGCGTTATATGCATAAATATTCATAAGACAAAATTTAAAATCAATTCTGATTTAATAAAAACAATTACCATATAATTAAATATCAAATTTCTGCATTTATAGAACACAATTCTCCATTTCTTAATCGAAAACATCTCATTTCATAATATTTATTAATCTTCTGTAAAATATTTATTGTTATTATTATTATTATTATTATTTTATTATATTTTACTTAATGTATTTAAAATACCTATACCTTCTCGGAGTGAAAGATAGGGATTATTTGATTAAATCATTTTGGCATTAGTAAATATGCCCAGGAACCAAAAAGTGTTTGAATTCGTTCCAAAACCTTTCACATAGCTATGAAAAAAGGATTAGGTAATAAACATCATGATAGGGGCTTAACCGAGATTCTGTGGATAGAAATCTTGTCTTGTGAATTCGATCTACACTTAAGTCTTAAAACTTATGGCCTTGTACCAAACACTGATAGCAAACACGAATAGTTTATTTTTAGTCATTCTGCCCATGGGCAAAAAGTACTTTATTCATTAAATATTTTATACATTGATATTATGAAGATAATCTATTCTGAAGTGTAATTTGCACGTGTCGTGTACAATACAGATATTGTGAATGAAATGAAGAAAGTAACACAAATTGCAATTGCCGTTGTGCCAGTGTCTTCCTTCTTAGAGGCAAATTATTTAGAACAGAAATCCGACACTTGATAATATTTTCAATTATGGTCTAATAATTTGGACGCGATGAATCGGAGATGATTCTCAGGTTTCTGAAAGATTGTGCATGTATGTGTGCGTGTGTGTGTGTGTGTGTGTGTGTGTGTGTGTGTGAGAGAGAGAGATAGAGAGAATAAATAGAGTAATACGAGAAAATGTGAATTATTTATAATTAGAAATGACCAATTTCACTTGAGATTTCATTAAGATTTGTAAATGGAAATATATGCTTTCTGAATAAAATGCGATTTTCTTAAAATCATAAATTAAAATGTTTTTTATGTTTCATAGATTATTAATGAATAACGCAACAAAAAGAGAAGGAAAACGAGTATTTTTCTGTCTGACACCAAAAGTATTCAAATTATATGTCAGATCTCTTATAATTTGAAAAATGTAATACCAACTAAATATTTTCCTTCTCCATAATAAATCCTCTTTTTTACAGGCTAATGCGATTGGGCTGATTTCAGATGAAATAGACAATGACAATGAATATTTAAAAAATCAAGCTAAAATAAATGTTAATGCGCGATAAGAAGTACTTACAAAAATCCCAAATATTTCCTGCCAATATATACTTAGGAAATTGACAGTAGAATAAAGATATATTTATCCGCATATATATTTCTACTGCCTTATTAAAAGTTTGTGTAAACATACCAGAAGCAAACAAGAAGATGACGACATGTTAAGGAAGAATCATTTACTTTTGAAGTTACATCGCGCACAATGTCGACAGATGACTGATAATTCATTCTCTATCAGTATTGTTTCCTGTACAATTTTGTTCTACACGTATTTTACCCAGAGTTTCTCAAAATTATGGTCTGAAGAAATTCAGTTTTTCCCCGGTATTTTCATTGTATTCTACCTATGAAGAAATTTCTAAGCTTTCGAGTAATTATTCCGGGACAATTAACATCTTTAATATTTCAATATTTTACAGTTTTTTAGAATTGTCAAAACATTTTCAATTCTGTTAGAACACTTGTTTCAATGTTCATCAATAAGATTTCGTATTATAATACCTGGCTGATATGATTTGCTTTGAATTCTTTTTCTATACCCATAATAATTTAATAAAGTATGACAGCTTCCAGTTTCAGATTATCTGAGTTTATCATAAATTCTAGTGAATCATCGTCCCAATCTAGTCACATCCATTTTGGTATGCCCTCTTGTCTATTCTTCACATTTTCAAAAAAGACTTTGAACTGTTCTTTCGCAAGAAATATCGATGATGTTACACGCGCTATGTAATACCATTCATTTATTTTGTTTCCTCCTAATCTTTCAATTTTGTTTTTTTTTTTGTTTTTGTTTTCGAAAACTTTTCATTGTCTTCCGTAATATAAGTTTTTACATGCTGCTCTAACTTCGATTCACCGCATTGATCCAACGGAAATCTCGTGAGAGTTCAAATTCGCTTGTTCCCGATTTTTACAAAATGTTTCAACTGGAATCCCAATTCCTAGCATGTCGGATGAATATTCACCGGGGTTGAAGAATAGCTTCCAAAATCTCTTTCTCTTGGGCAATTCCTGTGTTTCAAGGGTTCGCTGATTCTATGCGCTAACGCATTCCCAAAGGAATACAGTCCAATTTTATAGATTTCACAAACCGAACACACAATTCTCGCTAGGCTAAAACATAAGAAGAAACTCTTTTACCGTCACTTTAGTTATTTCTTTCATCGATCGCCTTTTCCTCTGTATATAATACTGAAAATGGTGATCAATTTATACACGATAACTAAATTTTCTATACTCAATTAAAAGATGGCTGCAAACGATTTTTTGTAATTCCTGTCACGTGTCTTTCTTCATTATTTTAAAATCATCTATAGACAATATCACCACATCGACTAGATATAGAATTTGCGTCAAAACAGTTTTAAAACAAGGAGATATTAGTAGTGCAATCAATATACCACATACTTTTTGTCTGTGTGTCACAAGACACTCACTTTAACATCATTCTGTAGCAGATGTCTACAACAAATTATTATTTCGTGTACAGATTTCCTTATATGAAATACAGAGTGCATTTTATCTCTCAGAAATATTAATGAATTATTTTGAGAATGTCGCCCAGTTTATTTTTTGTCAAAACTACATCAAGTTAATAAGGCCTAATTCTAAATTTAAAAATACATGGATGTGTTACTGAAGGCTACTCTCAAAACAATAATGTAAGCATTCGGTTTAACGAAAAAAAGTGATTATTTGAATTCTTGATCTTCTGCGTTAATCCTTAAATAACAACGACTGTGCATTTAATCTGTCAGGATTTTCATCGAGTGACATACAAATAATTAAATTCGATTTTCACACGCTGTCTCAAATTTGAAATATTTATTTAAATAAATATCAAATTAGGACATTTGCTGCAGGACAGTAATTTGCTGCAGGACAGTAATTTTTAGCAAGATAGTGCCGCAGAGCATTATTACATATTACATTATTATTTAAATTCGATACTCATTTTTTCATCACCATTGGTCAGTTGCTTCACCATGGGGTATTGGTTAGCGTGCTCATCAGATTAATCATTATTACTGAGTAGTGAGCTCAATTCTTAATGTGTTCCTGGCACTTATAGCGTTACGCCAAAATTAATTTAAGTATAGTCAAGTACAATATTGTTGCATGGGTGTTCATTACTAAAGTGATTTTAGTAAGGCATAAAAGTTACTATGAACTTGGACGTATAAGAAGTGAACAGCTACAGAACTGAGGCCTCCTTATTAAATGAAATAATTATGTAGTTTCAAGCATTGTCCTTAAAACCATTATTCAAATTACGATTATAGATCATGATATTCTAGTCCGGTAGGCACATCTACTCTGGATTGTTAAACCTCTTTAGATTTTTATCTTAATTTGTGGAATTAGGAATTATTATTTACATTATGTATATTCGGGCTATTGTCCTCATCAAACAATGAAATTGGGCATGGATGATCATGTATTGAGGGAAAGAGGTAGTCATCTACTCCAGTGCAATTAAATGAAAATACTAAACAAGGAAGAACACGGTAGAGTTAAACGTCTGAAGAATCAGCGCATAGGCTATGAGGATCTCTTAGCATAGAAATAAAGACAATATGGATGTCGCTAATAAAACAAAACAGCAAGTCTTCAACAAAAGCAGTCAGTACACGAGAAGCAGCAGTAGTAACAGAACTAATTAGCAGTCAGATTAGGTTTAAATCTCCAAGTTAACTGTAAATAATTCCCTTACAAGAGCCTAGTAGATTGCGTTGGTTTGTGAATTTGGTAACAGTAATAGTGAGTTCAATCCCTGGGCCAGTCAGTGTGTACTTAGATTCAGTGGAAACGGGCGAGAAATAACTGAGTAGTACTACAAATAAAAACTAAACTATGGATAGTCTACTTCTGTAGATTAAATAAAGGGTTCAGTTTAGAATTGTATTCCCAGATCGATATACACCTGATGCAGGTTGGAAGATATAGCAGCCGAAATATTAGATGAGGACAAAGGTACGAATATAAATAGTGTAAATAATTATTTACATTTCTTTTGCTGTTCTATGCTAAATCTGGTAAAGAGGGAAAACTTAAAAACACATTATTAAAATTAGCTTATTACATGGTCACATGGGTAACGCACATTGACAGTTTACCTTTTTTTTTACTTATGTCTGTTTATCCGTTTCGAAGTAGCTATTCACATATATATATATAAATGCTATACATACACATTTTTACATACAAATATAAAAATACAGATGTCTAAGAAGTGAAGAATAATGGTTTTCAGAACGGAGGAAAAATCAGGAAAAGAAATTTTCTTGGGGGTTTCTATTGACTTAGCTCAAATGAATTCACTTTTTTCACTCTGCTGCCATTTTTGAGAAAAATGTCTTCTAATATGATGGTACTCCATAGAAAAAAAACATCCTCTCAGGTAACAAAATTCTCACTCACTCGCTCACTCGCTTGCGCGCAACATAAATACACAAGCACACGCAACATAACATTTACACATATATTGATGTTTAATAAATTTATATACTAGTTATTGCATTGTAACAAATGTAAGTGTCGTCTAGAATAAACATGCCGTTAGGAAGTTTTTAAATTATGGTAATGGTGAGATTAATACTTTTCATGCAAGATACCTTTGGCATTTACTGACCGAACAACGTCACTAGCGATTGTAATTTTCTCTTAAAGAAGTTTTTCAAGAAAACGGACTTCTCTAGTCCATTGTTACCACACCTTCTAGAGTTGATGGAGTTTCCTTCCTGTCCTTTTGTTTTAGGTAGTCTGGAAAATTAAAATTTTAATTATTTGATCATTTCCATTCTGTTTACATGTACTAGCCATTTTGGATGTTTTCAAGTAATGTGGATTTTATTTTATAGCTATCTGTAATACTGTAGGGCCAGTCCCTTAAATCCGATTAAGAATTGTCTTCTATAAGACCTAGCGAATTTATTCGCGTGAAGCCATTTTTAATCATTGATCTGAGAAAATGCTTGAATATGGACAATTCATACATTTCTGAATGATTTGAGAACCATGAATGACATCCATTTGAAAGTGTAGATCTGACGAGGCTCTTTAAGATCATGACTTGAATTCTTAGGTTAATATTTTGGTTTTGTGTTGGAAAAACTAATCCTGGCGCATCGTCACTTATACTAAATTTGCATTTATAAAATAAATGTGTCTGCTCAAATAAATGGACCTTCGAGAATTTTTTTTTATCTTCCTCGTGTTATGGAGAATATCATTTTGAAAAATAATAAGCGTGTCTTACTAAATAAGCACCGTGCCAAAGTATAAAATTTAATCGTGCCATCGATTTTATTTCGTACACAAGAATATTATTAATTAACTTATTTTAATTAAAAAAAAAACAAAAAAAACTGGAAAATTACTCATATATATGTGCGTGTGTGTAAATTCGAAAATCACACAGATTGACACTAGAAGAGTTAAAATTAATTAATTTTCCGTTCCCAGCAATTATCTTAAAACGAAATAATTTCAGCTATGGAACTTGTGAACGTAAGACATAAATGGTTTGTAATTTTACATTTCATAGGAGCTAATAATAATGACGTTGAATGTAATAAAGATATTGCCATGGCCTCTATTCACCCAACCGTAGTTGGTCAGCAACAACAAAGCAAAATTGCAATTAAAATTCCTGCTCCAATGTCATGGTGCTGAAGCAAGTAAACAGTTCAGTTACGAGGTGTCATTTTTGTGACTATTCTATTGGCATTCTTTTCTGTAAGATGAACTAGGAGAAAGCAAATTTGGGCACTGACTCAGGAGATGAAATGCTGCCAGATATCATTAATAATTGGCCTATGGTGGAAACATTTTCAAACTTCCAGGATTATAAGCTTATAGCAAAAAAGAAAAATAATGTTATAAGAACATCTTTATAAGCACATATATTATACGAACAGCCGGTAAATATTTAGACACGAGGATAGATTCTCTGCAAGCTTAACTGAGTTGGGTAAAAATCTTTAACGCTCGAACGCATATTGTCAAGATAGTGAGTGTGTTAAGTGAAAGTGTTGGTTTTAATATAATTTAAATTATCTTGTTAGAAATTTTATGTTAATATTTATTACAATTATTTCATTCCTGTTTTTCATCGAGATTTTATTATGGCTTTGTAAACACAATATTCTGTCTCGATGCACTCTTCGACTGCTAGAGCCAACAATGAATCGGAAATCTAAGAAAAACTTTTTAACCAGTGTTGAACTCAAATCGCATACATTCAGAACCTGTTTTTCTTCGGCTACGGACGTGTTTTTTGAGCAAGCCGCACATCCTGCAACCGGTGCTGTGATAAAATGCAAACATATGGTGAAGTAAATCTAGCAATAAAATTAAAGTAATAATGCAAGATCCTCATTAAAAAACAAATATTAAAGTCCTATTTATAAACGAGTAGAATAATTCTTAATACTTGTCGGTTTTGTAATTTATATTTTCTATTCGACTCCTTCCTTACGAGTTTATTTAAAGTAGTTTTGACTTTTGAAATTTTTACATTCATCCAAGTAAAGCTTGAGGTCTCTTTTCTTGCTCATGTGAAATCAGAATTTTAAATGCATGTTTGTACTTCCTAAGTACACAACTGATATCAGCCAATGAAAGATATTCAGCTTACTTAATGCTGATGTTTGAAAATTAATTCAATTTCTATACACAAATAAACAGATGTTTGTAAAAGCCCGGCTTTCCACTGAAGAACATCCCAACATAATCTACCTATAGTCAATTCAACTCCATTTGATCATGCGCAGAATTGAATTAAATTTAGTAAATGTGAATATATATATATATATATATATATATATATATATATATATATATATATATATATATATGTATGTGTGTGTGTGTGTGTGTGTGTGTGTGTATGTATGTGTTTGCAGGTATGTAAAAATAGGAAAGAACATGTTAGGTAAATAATCCGGGGTTCTTTAGTATTTTTGTTTTTATTTAAAAAAAAAAAAACAGTGCTCCATACAGAAGTAAAGCTTAGATAGAGATGTCTGATTTCTACTTCTAATATTATTGAAAGAGCTTTTGTGCTGCCTCCACCTAATTTTAACTTCATTCTTCGTTGACCCAATGTATATCCTATCGGTGTTAGGACTCTCAATGGATGAGATAGTGCATTGGTATACCACGGATTTTATGAGGCATTTATTTTCCAACGTTCGGTCTTCAGGGTTTCTATAATGACATAATTTTTCATTATTTTTGTCTGATTTTAGTTTAGGATTTTTATTAATACTGTTTTGCCGCGCGTCTGTTTCCAGGATTTTATTATGTTTTTTGCGATTCTTTCTTGATTTTCAGTGCAACTGTAACTTAATTTTAAGGTGTTTTTATTAAAGATCTCGCTAAGTCTGCTTTTAGTAGGGAAGTTTTTTTCGATTAAAGCTATGAACTTATGTCCTAGCTTAGTACTAACGATTTGGTTGAACGGAGGGGCATACCAGATGATTTTTCTTTTCTTGTTTTTCTTTCTGTTAGTGCTATTGTTTCTATAATTAATGTTAGCGTTTTTGTATCCGCTATTTTTAGGGCTGTGTTATAAAAATTACTATGTTGTCGGAATATTTCCTTATTAGCGAAGTTCATGCTGATTCTTTTCTCTATTGATGTGGGTATATGCTTAATTATAGATGGAGGGTGGTTTGACTTAGGGTGTACATACACGGGATTAGTGTTAGGTTTTCTGTAAGGTAGGTATATGTTGTTCATTAAGTCTAGAGTTACGTCGAGGAAGTTTACCCTTTTTAATTTAGTGCTGACTATAGCTTTTAAATTTAATTTTCTGAATTCACTGTATATTATCTTTCTAATTTTATCTATTTTAAAATTTGTGAAGCTCCTCACTACCATGAGCACGTCATCCCTGTATAGTCAGATATCCTTAATGTCTAATTCACGGTGCGCGGTTAGATTGTACAGTATGAATAGACCGACAAGGTGAGAAGACTCTGCAGAGTCTAAAGATCCCATGGTGATGTCAAAATTGTCATTAGTGTTTGTAATTCATTGGTCCCCATTATGGACGAGGACCGATTTTTTTGCACTAAGAATTATGTTCATTTCTTAGTTAAGTCAGAATATACTGTAGCAAACCCCAGGGCAGTCGTGAAGGTGTCATTTGATATTGACTGGTAATAATCCACAATACCGAACTGTATTAGGGTGCAGTCAGGTTTATTGTCGATGTTGGTAAACCAATTGATGACGTCTTTGGTATTAATCCAGAGTGTTAATCTAAGGCATTTTTTGATTTGCCTGGTAATCCTTTCTAGGATTCTGTTGCTAATCTTTCCCTATGTTGGGTCTGGTTGGGTTTATCATTCTGGTAGTGGGGTTTTCCTCGAAATCTTGTTTGTGGTCCTTAAGAGTGATGTAGACAGTTTGCCTACCCTATAGCTTATTTTTAATTTTTCAGTAATAATTTCACTATTTCTGTTGATCCTGTCTACCATATTAATATTGTTATTATGCGCTTTTTTATAAGTCTTAGTTAAATTTTTTTTAATTAATTTGTTGGAGTCGTCTGCTGTCAATTTATAGAAGTTATCCGTTTTGTCGGACTTAACTAATATTTTATCGCTGTCGTTGATGTTTTTGACTATTTAGTCTAGATGTTTTTGGATGTTGCGTTTCGTTTTTTAAAAGGAGATGTTAGGTCCTTTTCAAATTCCTGTAGGTTTTTGTTAAATGGTGCAACTTATTTGCTTTTAAAGCCGTAAGCCTCATGTTCTTTTTTTGTAAAGTTATTCAGTCGTAGGAAGAAGAATGATTTCCATCGCATTCTTGTTATTAATTCCTCTATTTTTTGCAAAAATTTGACGAAATAATTCCGTTTGTTTGTGCGTGGAATGTTCTTCAGAAGAAATGCCGAAATTAACTTTTTCCATATTTTTAAAGTTCTTATTTTAAAAATAAAGGCTCAGATTGCTAGACTATAATTTGGGAGCCGGCATATATGTGTGCAGGTATGTAGAAAAATAGGAAAGAACACGTTAGGTAAATAATGCGTTTTTTTAGTATTTTTGCTTTTATTTAAAAAAAAAACAGTGCTCCATACAGAAGTAGAGCTTAGATTATAATTATTTTTTTTTAAAATATGATTCCTTCGCTACATAAGAGTTCTCATGTTTCAAAAACGAGAGCCGAAGCCATCTTGCTACTTTAATTCAATTTAATTTTAATAATTGTATTGATGGCTTTGGCCCCGTTTTTGAAACATGAGAACTCTTATGTAGCGAAGGAATCATATTTTTAAAAAAATAATTACAATATATATATATATATATATATATATGTGTGTGTGCGTGTGTGTGTGTGTGCGTGTGTGTGTGTGTGTGCGTGCGTGTGTGTGTGTGCGTGCGTGCGTGTGTGTGTGGGGTATTTGCATATGCATTAGAACATATACCGTCATTGCTATTATTTCTTCCAATTAAAATGCAATGAGCAGTCTGCAGGTATTTTCTATTCATAGATGAGTCACACAAGACCAATAATATTGAAAATCGGTCTCTTTACTTAATGAATATATTGCAATATTAGTTTAGTAGCAATTACTCTACTGTGTTCAATCCCAGGTGAAAATTAGCATCATAAATATTGATATTCCATGCATGAAGCCTTCCCATTGACACAACACTCAATAATAATAATAAGGATAATTACTTTTTATGATGATTTTCTCGAGAAAATAATATGATAATAATAATAATAATAATAATAATTATTATTATTATTAATAATAATAATAATAATAATAATAATAATAATAATAATAATCTCAGACATTTTACAGGTTGTCTTTTCATCATTCCCTTTTGGTTACTTTATTATTGCTTTTTAATACGTGTTATGTCGAGATATATTCCGACTGCTATGTAATCAACGTAAAATCGGTATTAAGTACAAATTTCACATTTGTATTTTGATTTAATTCTGCTATTTTAAACGATGTTAGTCAACCTAAACTTGGTTTCCAAAGAGTAACATAAAGATTAAGAATATGATTGAAATATTAAAGATATTAATCCCAAATTGTACTGAAGAATTCAAAGTTGTGTAAATGCCTACCTTTTGGATTCGCAGGTAAAACTGGACCGATGTCTACTTTTATTAATTGAAAAAGGACCTATAGCTATCCTTTTGAATCTCTTGGAAACCGGGTCTGTATCTGCTTATCTCTATATGGAAATGACAATTTGGTATTAAGTTTGGAAAAGTTTGATATGCAGTAAACCAAAACAAACCAATTAACATTCGGGATACTAGCTAACATACGATTGGATCCCTAAACTTCTGTGTCGGGAGGGAATTCAAATAACATGTTATATAAAATATTTTATATTAATATAAAACTCTTCCAAATATTATAAAATACTTTCTAACATTTGCAGATTATGAAGATCAATATTATGACACACTATAGTAAGGTATCTGATATAACACAAACTCGTACTTGGTATGACATAATTTTCTATCGGCAATGCTTCGGATATTGTCGTAACATCTGTATAGTGGGTATGAGGACTGACTCTAATACGACTCAGTCCCCCTTGGGATAAGATGTGACACAAGGTTAGGATGATTATGGGGAATTCGAGCGTTTCTACCCGGGCCATTGGTAAAAAATTACACAGCACACACGGGGTCGGGTTTGTCTACCTCCCCAGACGAGACTCTGCCCATAGACATAGCCACGTCTGTGTTACTCTCAAGTTCGATAAGTCTGTCGCAAACCTGTCAGCGAATTGCCTAATAGAGATGTGATTACCAACGACCTCATACCATGGAACTGTTGATAGTATTGGACGAGTTCATAGTCACCTGTACTCTTTACTCCACAACAATTAATTTAGCAAAAAGGAACTACCCTAAGCACACCATTTGAAGATCCAAATCATAATATCTTAATATTTGACTTTTAATGATTATTTTCCGAGTCAACTTCAAAAAATGTAATATGAATTTGTCATCTGTCTTCTTAATTTCTGTTCTTTTATTTTTCTTTCTCGTTAATATTTTCTTTTATTTATATTCTCATACACCCAGTAACCCATTGCGTCCTAGTGGTTTTATGCATTGTTTGGAGTGAAATTATAAAAAAAAGAATAGGATCATTAAACCGCTTGATAAGCATTACTTCCTAGCGAGACATCACTAGATTCCTCTTTCGGATTTGAATACAGACCATGTAAAACAACTGTAGGTTGGTGATTGTGAACTAATAAGGGAAGAAACAATAAATATGTTTTGATACACTGTCACTGACGTATTCATTGTCACGCAATTCTTTTACAGAAATATTGAATTCATGAGCATTCCTTTCTTGCGTCTAACGGATCAAATGTTTTTTTTTCCATCAAGTTAATTTGTGTAGGAGATTAATGAGGATCTAGCGTGGAGCGATCTTTATCCTCTGTTACAATTGTTAAATGGTATCTGTATTCGATTTCTGAAGACACATATTTAACAAGGACTTAGGTAGAAGAGAAACGTCTTTGCTGCACCAGTAAACGGATAGGATCATTATTGGTCAAAATATAACTCACAATCCGGATTTGGGTAAGGCTAGCATAGAGAGTAAAAAAGAATGTGTTTACTTTTGTCAGCTTTAATCTGTTTTCTTTCAAGATTACAATTTTTAGAATAGTTACAAACTATAGATTTAAAGAATAAGTGTTTATTCTGAATCTTTTTATTCGTTATTATCATTGCCTTTTCATGAGTGTCATTAGTTGTTTACTAAAGAGTTTTCTATTGTGACGAAAATATAACAAATTGTCGAAATTTTTAGAGCGATAAACATTTAAATACCAGAGATACCTAAGAGATGAATTCGCCATTATCGAATTATCTATCAATCTTTTTCTGTCTGCTTCCATATTTCCAACCATTTCTCTCTTTTTCCCTCCCTCCGTCTCTCTCTCTCCCCCCGTCTGTCTTTTTCTCTTCCCCTCTCTTCCTCCCTCCGCCCCTCTATATCTCACTCCATCCGTCTTTCTCTCCTACTCATTGCTTAACCGACCGTCTCTCCCTCCGACCTCTCGTCCTCTCTTTCCCTCCGCCCGTCTCTCGTTCTTTTCTTCTGCCCGTCCGTTTATCTCTCTCCTTGCGTCCATCCTTCTGTCTGTCCCTCCGTCTATTTCACCTTCCTTCCGTTCACCTGTCTCTCGTTTTCTCCATATGTCTCGCTCACACATTCTCTCCCTCCTTCCGCGTCTCTCTTTCTCCCTCTCTAAGTCTATCTCTTCCTCCCTCCGTTTTTCTCTCTTTCACTCCGTCTCACTCTGATGGTCTCTCTCTCTCTCTCTCTCTCCACAACTTCGTTCTCTACTTCCGCCCGTCTCTCTCTACTTCCGCTAAGTCAGTCTTTCATTCCTTCCCTTCATCCGTCTCTCTCTTACTCGCTCCATATCTTTCTCCTTCTCTCTCCCAATGCTTTTCGGTCTCCTTCTCTCCGTCTCTCTCTTCCTATCTCCGTTTCTCTCACGTTGTCTCCACCACTAACTCCATTTCTCTCCCCTCCGCCTATCTTTTCCTCTCCCCGTTCATCTCTCTCTATCTCTTCACCTTCTCCCTCCCGCCCTGTCAGATTCTCCCCCTACTTCCCCCGTCTTTCCCTTCCTCCGTCTATCTCTTCGTCCCTTCCTTCTCGTCTCTCTCCCTTCTCTTTCTCTCCCTGCACGTCTTTATCTTTCTCTCTCCGCGCTAGTCTCTCGCTCTCGCCCTCCATCTGTCTCTCTTTCTCTCTCTCTACACCGTCTCTCTTTCCTTCCGTCCATCTCTCACTCCCTTCCTCGTCTGTTTCTCTCCCTCCATATGCTTCTCTCTCCACTATCTGCTTCTTTTCCTCCGACTCTCCTCTTCGCCAATTTATTTCTCTCTCCACCTGTCTCTCTCTCTCTCTCCCTCCGATAGTCTTTCTCATTCTCGCCCTCCATATGTCCTATTGTCTGTCTATCTCTTTTTTTTCTTCAGTCCGTTTCTCTCTCTATAACATCTGTCTGTCTCTCTCTCCCTACCTAGATTCTTTCTGCTTCGATCTATCTTTCTCTCTCTCACTCTCCCCATTTTTCTGCTTTGATCTCTCTCTCCTCCTTTCTGTCCCTGCATCCCATCATCTTTCTCTTCCTGTCACTGTGGTTGCTCAAGGACACTTTCTGAAATAAAGCACAACACGAATTTGAACTCGGCTCAGCGATTACGATTACTGAACAATTACGTTATTTAAAACATATTAATTTCTTCGCTGTAGAATAAGGGTAAACGATTTCGACGAACAGAAAAAATACTCTTGCGAAATATGTTTGATCTTTTCTGGCTGCATGTCAAACCAATGTAGACTCATTCCAGACGAAGATAAGCTCAATGACATCCTGATTGACGCTTCACCGTAATGGATAGTGATATTGCCTATTCTGTAGTAAGTTATGTTTTCTCTATGTGCTGAAAAATTATTGTCATGTAACGACAAAGCTAAGCTTAAATGTATGCATAATAATCCGTTAGTATCTCTCTATATTTCTATATATTTCTGAGATGGGGTATTATGTACATTATTTACATTATTCGGACTATTGTCCTCATCTTTGTCGCCATATTTATTACAAAGTTTCGGCCGTTGTACGCTCCGGCCTTCTTCAGATGGTTAGAATGTCGAACTGAACCCTTTATTTCGCTCACCGGGGTAGACTGTTCTAGTTCCACGTGCCATGTTTGTTATCAGTTATCTTCTGTTAATGTCCCTCTGAAAGATCTACAGTGCCTTAACCGGGTATCGAACTCACACTTTTTGGGTCCTGTCACTGGATCAAACTAACGTCTTTATCCAATGTGCCATGTGTCCTTGAATTTCTAGGTATCATAAACCTAAAGTCTTCAGTAACCGGTTTTTACCAGTGCTCATATTGCAATTTTTGCTGTTATCACAGCAATGATAACAGCAAAAATTGCAATATGATCACTGGTAAAAAAAACGGTTGCTGAAGACATTAGGTTTATAATACTCAGAAATTCATAAACAGATTCCTTCAAGGACATATGGCCCCGTGGATAAAGACGTTAGTTGGATCCAGTGACATAACTCATCGAGTGTGAGTTCAATATCCGGTTAAGGCAGTGGAGAACTTTCAGAGGGACATTGAGATAACTGATAACTGACATCCATTAAACATGGCACGTGGAACTAGAACAAATCTACCCCAGTTAGCGAAATAAAGGGTTCAGTTCGACATTCCAACCATCTGAAGAAGGCTGGAGCGTACAACGGCCGAAACTTTGTAATAGATATGGCGACAAAGATGAGGACCATAGTCCGAATAATGTACATAATAATCCGTATTTTGGATAATGTATTAATCTGCCAGAAGATTTTCATTGATTTTCTGTTAAGTTCATAAAATGAACTTCTAGATAGAGCGCATTTTTAGAGCTGTCAACTTCAGGTTAATATACCTTGAATCAGAATCATTCTTTTATAATATTAAGCAAAATACATATAAAAGTCGATGTAATACCATACAAAGCTAAACATATCATTAATGACTGAATAAAGCTATTACGAATTCATAGGATTATAAATGCTTGAAAAGAAGGATAAATATTAATTCAACCGAACACACGCACACACGCAGCATGTGATCATTTATTTCTGTCTATGTATTTTATTTCTACGTGTAGTCTTGAGTAGATTTAAACACATATTCCGAGCTTTAGGAATTTAATTATCGTCAGTATGTTGCACTTGATTTAACTTCGTAAATATCTATGACGGTTTGCTGCGGAGCATGAAATTCTGACCTCGTTAAGCTTTCCCTTACCCGATATTGAAATCGATCTTCATTCGTTAATATGACACTGTACTATATTAAACTACGTATATAACTATAAGCACATTGGTATCTTGTACCCACGGTAATGCTTTTAAGAAATGCTTAAAATTCAAGTATTTTTCTTTTTAATTTGCGAAGTAAAATTCTTCGGGAAATGCAGGAAACACATTCTGAAACTTGGAGAATGGGTACTATTCGCAAGAATTTTCGATGCCAGAGTTTATTAGATAGTCATTGGATTGTTCTTTCGTCTAATTCAGCTAAAACTGCTATATACCTAGAGATCATGCCATGAAGCAGAGTTTTACGGGGTAGTTTCCATTAAAAACCTGTTTATTTTTATCCTTATTGGCTTCCTTACACTAAGTTACGATCAAAATTATGCTTTCTCTGAACTTTTCACCTAATCACCCCTACACACACACACGCGCGCGCGCGCACGCACACACACAAAGAAATTTCGGCTTGAAGAAATATAAACGTGACTTGTCATGAAGCGAACACCAAACATTCGGTTCTGGTTTGAAAATCTGCTTGGAAGCCTGACAGCAATAATTTCTTCAGAGGATAACGAAATGCGGTGAGATTCATTAGGCAGGATAAGCAAACGAAAAAGTATTATTTACTAAAAGCGTTGGCTTTTCAATAAGCAACTAACTTCATCTTAGTTGTTTGCGATCACGTCTTCTCTATTATCTCGGGTTCTGTTTAGCCGATCTGAACCCATAAAAAGACCGACGCTTTGAAAAACCGCTGTTTCCGAACAATCATCAGACCTGAGATACTAGAAGAATGTCTTAATCAGTAGAGATTAGTGTCATGTAAACAAGACCAAAAATCCTGAAACATCATAGGCCGAAAGGAAAAAGAAAAAGAAATACCTGATTCCTATGAAAAGCATTACTTTATTTGGCTGTCGCTAACCTCGCTTCAAACGTACATGCGTGTGCTTTGCAATCACAATTAAGTTGAGCGGCCGGCTAGAGAATGTTCTGTTTGATGCGTCGATCGGGCTTAACGAACTGAGTCGGTCTTTCAACAACTTTCAGAAAAATAGTGAAAACTGAAAGTCACTCGCTAAAACAGAGTTTGTTTTGTGCTTAATATTGCTCAAAGAGATCAGTGGTTCAGTCCAAGTCTACAAATAATTATCAATTTATCTGTCGATCTCGTTGTCACTGTGCTAACCGTAGATCAATATACAGCAAGGTATTTCCTTTATACCATTATTAATAATTTAAGAAATAACAGTATCATATATATATATATATATATATATATATATATATTGTAGGAGGGTAAATAGCAGGGGTAAAAAAAGTTTTCCTTTGGACTTTTTTATATTCGTTTTATAGACGTACTTCATTTATATTTGAAATTATATTCTGTGTAAGGTAGTAAATGTTCTTTAAGGAAAATACTATTAAGAACAACAGCTCTTTTGTGTGAATTAATTTTAATGGTCACTTTTCACAAATTACGAATAAGCCTTTTCAGACAAAGAGGAAACTCCTTCAGAAATTATATGGCACGTATTTCCAACAAAATTCCTTGATTGTAACTCTCCACATTCTTTATAGTCTTCTGTTGCCTTTGGTATCCGCTGGATACTAATCTAACAAATAGTTGCCTTTATATTTTATGTGTCCTGCCAAACTCGTTAATCACTTTTCACTCAATAATTTCGTTTTCTCTCAAATATATATGATTCCCAGCATTATACTTAACATTTCTTTTCGTAAATTTGGAATTTAGTTTTACAGCTGTTTTGTTGTTTTCCATGCTTCGCACCCATATATCATGCCTGGTATTATATCCGACACATTACCTAAAAATGATATATTTTCAAAGTGTTTTTTATTATGACCATTTGTATAAAATTTTTTCCAAGAAATCGTTATACATCTTGTAAGTTCATTTTTCACGGTGTTTCCTTGTTATCACTTAGCTAGAGTTCTGCATTCTCTACGCTCTTTTTCTTTTATTATTACCTTTGTTTAATTTCTCTTTTTACACTTAACTTCGACGCAACACGTATAAAAAATCACACACACACACAAATATATATATATATATATATATATATATATATATATATATATATATATATATATATATATATATATATATATATATATATATATATATATATATATATATTCGGATATTAGTATATCCAGGAATGCAAGGTTTTTTGTTTTCTCTCTACATTGTGAACTGTATGGATGTTCTTATTTAGTTCACATGATCCATTAGTAGCTGAACATCTTCCTGGTGGTTTCAGAATATGAAGGTGTCATCTACATATCTCATCCATAGCGTTGGTTTCTAGTTTGATTCTAATGAAATTTCTTCGAAATATCGCATGTGCATGTTAGACATTGCTGGTGAGTCCATCGCCAAGCCTTCATGCTTTCGATAAATGCCTGGTCCCATTTCTAAATATGTTGTTTCTCTATAGAATATCAGCATCTCCATTTGATTATCTATTGGTATACGGTTACGTTCTCCTAGAGATAAGCCTATGGCCAATCTGCCCCTGGCTACTGACTGCAGACATTGGTGAATAATCTCAGTACGTCCAAGTTCACCATCTGGCTAGATTGGATGGGAGCATTTTGTTATTATTTCCTCAAAGTTGGTGGAGTTTCAGACATATGATGGTCACTTTCCTATTAATGAGTCAACTATTTCCACAAAGAAGAGCTTTGGCAGGTAACAGTCGTCTTTGTGAATTTTGGAGATACCATATATGTGAGGTAGATTGATATAACGTTGTGATAACTCCATGTATGACTTTGGTGGACCATGTTCTTGATTAGGATTTAGGATCTGCGACATTTTTATTTCTGTTTTCATTGTTGGGTCTTTCTTTACTATAGCTACCATCTCTATTGCAGTCTTCCAGTTTTCCTGTATATTCCGTTTTGTCTCTCACTAAAGTCGTATTGCCTTGATTTGGGCGACTAGCCTTTCTCAAGTATCTGTGTCACTTTCCATCTTACCTCGTCGGCCTGAGCCTGAGAAATGTTCAAGGCTATTCGATTGGAGGTATGATATCTAATTATGGTATACGCTTGATGCTTGTTGCATCTTTGTTCAGTACTGGCTCCTAGTGTTGACTTATTTTGACTCCTGCCTTATGATCTGTCAACCTGTTCAATTTCTGTACTTGGTGGGGCAATTGTCTGCATCGAATTCGTGTCTGTTGATTTTATCCAGATAATACTGATATCTACCTATTACCGACGAAAAAGACTTTGATATTTTCGTTGGTAATAGATATGGCATATGGAATTAGAACACTCTACCCCCTTAGACTAAATAAAGGTTTGGTTCGAACAAATAAAGGTTCAAATCCAACTAATATCATCTGAAGGAGACCAGAGACTACAACGGGCGAAACGTGAATATGACATTAAAGAGGAGGAACAATGTAAATATGTCAATACAATAACTCATCTCAGAAATATAGATAGATATTAAGACTAATTTGTTTATTAATTCATTTGTCTTATAAGAGAATGCATCTCTGTAAATAATAAACACAATATGTCTTATATAGTTTATACAACATCCACAACATTTCACATAGACTTAAGTACTATTTATCTAAACGAAGTGCCATTATACAACACATCAACAAGCGCATTTAGAATTACAATATTAGACAGCCTCTTTCTAATTCCTGAATATTTTAGAAATGTAGTTGCTAAATGACTACAGGATATACAATCCGTTTACATTCAACTTAAGCCACATTCATAAATAAAAATAACTGCAATCTGAGACTAGAATTCTTGGTTGCATGTAAAACATTTAAAATTTATTACATGTTGTGATCACATGACATGCTACGTTTAGCCGCATTCGATTTAGCTTTCAAAAGAATAACGATATTTTTAAAACATAATGATAACATTTACTTCCTAAAAATTATATTTTCTCACTCACACTTCACTTATGACTCATGTCCGAAAAGTTTGAGCTAAACAACACGAATTTTTGTCTAATATATCCTCTCATAAAAACTTAATTTGTAAAAGGATACACTTACATTATCATTAATTTAATAGACGCACAGATATATACCGGGTGCAATGGATAAATTGTCGTCTAATTTACGCAAAAATGAAAATAACATTGACATTTTATTTTAACAGATATATTTACGAAAATTACAAAAAAATATCTTGAAATAGTAAAGATTAAATTTATTCAATATAATTGCCATTGGCTTCAACCATGGACTCAAAGCGACTTCGGAATCTCCTGCAACTCCTCTGGACGATCTTCTTGTTTATGTTGATGAATGCTGCCATAATCCTTGCCTTCAGTTCATCTTTGGTTTTACAAGGGTTTGTGTTGGTCTCTTGCTCAACTGCGCCTCACACATAATAATGAATGGGGTTGTAGTGTGCGGAGTTAGGTGGTCCAATGTAAGGGGTGATGTGGTCGCAGAAATTGTCTGATAGCCATGACTGTGTTTTTCTTGGTTGTGTGTCATGGTGTCAGATATAGGTTCTTCCAGCAACCACCCTCTTGACCCAGACAGTGTCTCCTCACGGCACTTGATTTAGGCCTCCGTGTTGAGTCTGAGGCCGTAACCCACAAATTCAGCAGTTCTTTTCTTATCAGAATAGTCATAGTGAGATTTGCGAGCAGACGTACCTTCGTAATCGCCATTAGGCTCAACCAACTCTTTCCGAAACCTCTTCACTGTCCTCACTTTGACACCCAACCACTCTGAAATGTTCGTATTGGAGTTTTCAGTGCGAATGCCAAGCAGTACAGTATTCCGTTTCCAAATTTATGAAAGTGAATTGCGCAATAGTGTTTTCTCACAGACTGTGCCCAAACCTATCCAACTGCAGTCGACAATATAAAAAAAAAACAAACAACGCAAGTGCGCGAATTTAAAAATATAAAATAGTGACAATTTACACACCCTATATATATATATATATATATATATATATATATATATATATATATTTACTGTAAACGTTATAATCAAATGGATAAAGGTGTTTGAGTAGACGCATATTTTAAGCTGAACAATTTCCTATTTTCTTTAAAGCTATCTGGTTCCTCACTTTCTTTACCCATGTTATTCCGAGCATTCGTCACCGGAACCAGATCTATTGCTTCAAATCTCTTCTTCCTCTGCTTCGAACTTACCCGGCATCCACGGTCATATTGATAATCTATTACATAGCAGTCCGGCACTCTTTTCTGTTTGTAGGGATATTTTTTTTTTTATCTTTAACTGGTGTTAATTGATTATAGTTGAAAAATCTTATAGAGACCTATTCAAGATATATTGAAGATCAATGTCACCTGATGTTGCCGTTTTAATATCACCGTACTTAAATAAGAATGTCCGTAGTAATTAACCTTGCATATTTGATTTTACTATGTAAGTTTCTGAAATGTCACTGGTCATGCAACAAACGTCATGTAATTTTTAAGTAATAAAACGTTTAAATTGTATTGAACTATGTGATTATTGAATGTATTGAAGATCTTATATGTTTTGAGGCACTGGTAAATTGATTTTAACCTAAGTGGATATATACATTTTAACGAGCATTTAACGAGAAAACCGAGAATAAAACGTATCACTGTTAAGAAAGGTCAACCAGGCGCTAAATGTTTTACATTTCGAGCGTAAAATGTTAGGTTCAAAAGAAACGTGACATGTAAATGAACTAAAATGTATAATTAAAACAGGACTAATTAAATGTTTGAGATTTACTTCATGTAAAGAAATCGAATGAAACTAACTTTTTAAGATTTATGACACTGGTCTATTTCCAATTTCAAACTGGAATGAAAACCTGCATTGGAAGGAGATTAATGAAATTATAGTCTATAATATAAATAATAGGATTATTTATAGATATATAATAGTATAACGAACGAAATGTTACTTTGTAACAGACAAAATTTTTGACGTTGAAGAAAGATTTTATACACATAGTTTTATATTAAGAACAATATCGTTTACCAAAGAAGAGAAAGAAAAAATGCTATTTACCAGCGTACAGATAACTCAAAAGTAGAAAAACATGTGATTAGTGACATGTGTATGTGTGTTGTGAGCTATGTATACTTTATTTCTATGTGCCGTATCCTTTCAGGACGTAGGCGATCATGGCTCTCCACCTCTTCCTCTATTCCTTGCAGCTCTCAACAAGTTCTTTCCCTCTGCTACTTCCCCCCCAGACCACATTATGTCATCCACTTGCTTAAGCCCATTAGGTATGTCATGCGTTGTTTTTCCTTGTCTCTCTTTCCCTCTATTCGACTCGTGAGGATCACATTCTCCAATCCCTCCTTCATCATTATGAGTCCCAGAAACTTCAGCTGCCTCTGCCTGATATTAAGTATAAACCTCCTCCTTGTTTGCATTCTCTCTAAGATCTCATCTTTGCTCATACGCTCGGTCCATGATAAACTTCGCACCCTTCTGTAGAACCACATCTCCGTTGTCTCGAGTCTCTTCTTCATCTTTGAGGAAATCGGCCATCATTCGCTGCCGTAAAGAAGAACAGATGTCACGTAACGGCTCAGTATTTTTTCTTTGTTACCAATGAAATCTTCCTGTCTTGCAATATTCTGCCCAACTTTTGGAATGTGTCCTTGGCCATCCCAATATGTCTACGGATCTCAGTGTTGTATTTACAGTCCTTTGTCAAAACGCTTCCAAATTTAAACTTCCGCATCTGCTTGATTCTATTCTTTCCTGCCAGAAAATCGCATTTCGAGCTCATCCTTTTACGGATGAACATGCATTCTGTCTTCTTGTAGTTGTGTATGCTTAGTCCTTTCTTCCCCTTCTCCGTCGCTACCTTCTGTAGAAGATTTTGTAATATCTTTTCCGTGTCTGCTATCAGTATTGTGTCATCTGCGTATCTTATGTTGCTAAGGTTGTGGCCACCAGTGCTAAATCCCGGTAGGTGTTTCAAATTCTCTCAGAATTGCCTCGCTGTATAGGTTAAACAGTGAGTAAGAAGACGCATCCTTGCCTTATGCCTCTTTCTATTTTTGTATATTCACTAAACTCCTTCCCTATGCGCATATATACTGTTTGTTGCCAGTATAAGTTCTTATAAGTGATTATTCTGATATCTTTCCCGAATATATCAAGGTTGCTGCGCAGTTCCAGCAGATCTCCGTGGCGTACTTTGTCGAAAGCCTTTGTGTAGTCTATGAAACATTTGCCTACTTGTGAACACTGACAGACCTGATTACTATATATTCCATGTTATTAAAACGAGAACGTGACAAAAGTAGATATGAGTTTGTAGAATTAGAAGTCTAGAATAATTCTGATCATTCAAGAATTTTACAACATGTGCCCACTAAAAAGTTGACATACATTTTAATAAAAAGAAACAGTGGGTAAATAAAAGCGTAAAAACAAGTGAATAGTAGTGATTATTAAAACCGCAAGTGAATCTCACTTTATCTGACCTATATCTATCTCAATTCATTTATCGGGGGCGGGGTTGGTGCTATATCAAGCTTTGACTCCATGAGCATAAAGCCTCAACTCAGATGGTCTGGCCACTTGACCTATCTAGAAGGTAACAGCCTGATCAAGCAAGACGTCTACGGGGAATTTTTGAGGGACAAGAGCTTGCAATGTAAACACCATAATCGTTATGAAAACTGCCTAAAAGATTCCCCTGAGAAAGTGCAGATAGCCTTAAACACCTGAGATTAATTTGGGATTGATAGAGACCATTAGATGAATCGCACTGCCAATGATGTAAAGGATTTGGGGAGCAGATAACTGTTTTCTTTAGGGGGTGTAACATGCGCCATGAAAATAAATTCTTGTAATTGTGGGAATATTTAATTGTGATATCTGTGAATAGATATGATGATATCAGTTTGGTCTTATCAGACATCCCCAGCAGGCACCACAAAAGTGTACAACTACACTTTTTAGCAAGGTTTAACATGAAATATAAAGTGGTAAGGTTTGTAAATCCTGAAGTGGATGACTCATTATTTTAATAGGGAATATCCAAGTGAGAATGCATTTAGGAATAATCTCACATTGAGGAAAACTAAATTGATGTAAAAAGTCGTCATACTCTGTCGCGAATAGGTATTCAACAATATAAGGATCAGTAATAACCTAATTGATAATATACGTAAATATTCTGTCAGGATAATTTATATGTTTGCTGTTTCTTTTTAAAATGCTTCCACTACAGAACAACAGTCAGTTATTTTCGCAATTTACTTCTTTCACCCAATCTATATTACGATAATTTGAAATAATAGCTATTATACTTTTCTGGTTACTAAATGCAAAATTATTTGATTTCCCTCCTGAAATTTGATTGGTGAAGTGTTTCTTAAGCATTTCACAATTGAAAAAATTAAGAATCCTTATCTCATCTATGAAAGCTACGTAATCAAAAAATATTCGTTTCTCGATTTCATCTGATAAACTGCCACCAATGCAATGAGGGTGAATAATTTTCAGTTGTTCAATCTGTCTATTTCTTCTGCAGCCGTTTCTGCCTTTGAGACAAAAGGTTTCGATTGAATTCTGTGGAAACACTTAATTTTATTGCCTGTAAACAAATCAAGAATTATACTCTTCTATAAAAATCAATAAAAACAATTTGCTAATTAAACTCGAGTATGTATTTCGCACAAAGTTTGTTTTATATTGTTAGACTGATTTTATTTAAATAAAAATTTCCTATTTGTTTTACAACTCTAACAACTAAAATCCAAACTTTAGGTTTTTAAAAATATTTTTCTTTGATTAAGATTTCCAGAATTTATGTTGTTTATTTGTAGTTGCTCTGTTAGATTTGGAAGGAGTTTTTATATACCTCGTTCGAATTTATATCTAATGTGCGGGTCGGAATATAACGATTGAATACGTATGTGTTGTATGCTAATCAATGTATTAACAAGTAGATCAAGTGGACATACATATCGAGTATGCAAATTAAATTTATTATCAAAATTTGATTGAATTAAAAGATGGTCGCTTTACAGAACTTGTTAGAATATAAAACATTGAGAAAAAACAGAAATAATTAGAATATGATAAGAAAAGAGTTGGTCAAATTTATTGTCAATTTTTCTAGTACGAAATCTCGAATCTTTCCTCAAAACAAATTGTCCAAAACGTTTTATTGACATTGACTCTTTGTCTCTCTCCCTCCCTCACACCATATCTCTCTCTCTCTTGATACGTACACAAGTCATATTTTTCGATTTTCTTTTAATCCAATCAACCATTTTATCAAACCCGTTAATTCACAATTACAATTTAATTTATTATTAATATTATTTATTCTCAATGACACGTTTCCCCTATTACTATTTAATACGAAATGAAGGTTGCCAACATTGTCCTGATGTAAATTATAGCAGATTTAGGTGACGGCATTCATTTTATTCTTTTTAAAAATTCAACCAAGATTATTTTATATTTTTTGAATCCATTTTAGGCATACAAGCCACGCCTGCATTTAATTCCACCAAACTCAGGACAAAAATAATTAATTAGGAATCTATTCTACAGGTAATATAATCATTTGGAGTTCAAACCTCGTGCATAAATGCTAATTACATAAAACAAGTTCGCCTGACTCTCAAAATTCTTTTACAAATTATCATGAAGGTAGCTTCTTTATATCATTAAAATGAGCTTATTGCTTTGATATTATAAAAGCAAACAGAAGAGGAATTTGAGGAATGAAACTCTAACCATATGTGAGCTGCTGGTGTAATATATCAATTAAAATCGTATGGAAAGTCGTTGGTACTTCTATACATAGTTTAGCATTTGATCTAAAAGTAAATTCACAGAACGAGGGATTAAAAGGTCATATATCGGTGGATTATCATCTCTATGAGTCTCGATCAATAAATCTATTAGATTAAATTTTATCTAAAGATTTTTACAGTAATGTTTGATCTACGAGATAAATATTACATTCTTGTGATATAGAATGTGATTATGTTAAGAAAATAAATACTTTTTATCATGAGGCAAGGAATCATTGATGTACGTAGCCAAATGATTAAAAAAAGCTTTTATTTTACTTAACAAAATTACACTGACGTACCAATGTGATAGATGAATTATATCATATAGGGCTCCTTCTATCCCGGCGAAATGAGCAGCTTAACGTACTATTGAATCTGCAAAACATCTGCAGAGATGATCGGAAATGCAATTCCGAAAGTTGTCCAATTTTGCTTGATAACTTAGATAGCGCTTTATACGTGCGAAGAAACCTTTCCATAATATCTCATAAAAGTTTGTCTGGGGTCATACAGGATGAAACAAGTGACAAAAGCAATCATTGGAAGTCGCCGAAATTCATCTCAAATTAATACTGGGAAGCTTGAATCTGACAAAACGATGCATTATCATTGTTAGGGTATATGGTTTAGCAGAAACAAACTTAAAAAATTCTATACACTTTATAAACAATACAGTTTCCTTAATGCACTGACTGAACCAAATTTATATATATATATATATATATATATATATATATATATATATATATATATATATGTCAATGATACCGCAAAGTTCATGTTATGAGGCAGTCTAACGTGCCGAGATGACTGGTACTTATGTACCTCACTTAGCTGGAATGGACCCAAAACAGGGTCAGCAGGAAATATATCATACGCATTATATAGCGTAAATACTGTTATACATTCCGTGCGAATGAAATCGATGCAGTTCTTTGCTTGTCTGGATATGCAGTTTGTTGGCTTTGTAATTCCAAAAGCCGCCAGATTCTGTATTTGCAGCAAGCATGAACAGTTTCTTTGCGCAGTGGAATGTAAATGCTTCTCGGGGATTCTACTGTAGAAATTATTTGACCATAACTTTTTCTAAATAGAAACAAATCCCCTTACCAAATACAGAGAAATGTCTGGTCGCCTACGCACCCTTTTTATATAAATACAAGATTTTATCTACTTAAAGTTTTATTCTTTATACATATAATGTTTAGATTAGTAGAAACACACGGGATGCTGGTAACTTTTGTATATTATGATTTTTTCCCCATAAAAATTACCTTGTGTAAAATTTTTGCTTTAAATTATATTAGGTTTAAGTCATAAGTAATTTCCGTTTTTACGAACTAATTGTAATGAATGGATCATCTATTGGTAATTAGTAGTTATGCTAATCATATATGGTATTTAAGAATAAATTCTGGCACACTAACATACCTTCTCCTCTATGGGGGTAGGGGATGCTGATGCACCGATTCTCCCAGTGGGCTTATTATTCCTCATATATGAGCGAGCCTGTCTCTGTCGTACCTGAGGTCTCAGAGGAGTACGATATTTCTGACTGACGGAGAAGCTATGTTGCCTTGATTTCTGAGTTGACGAGATATGTACACTCAGGGTATCACGCATATGCCTTCTTTTATGATTATTTGTCTCTTTTTTTTAAGGATTCTGGAGGTAAATGTTTTCTGGGTTTTGGCGTTATCCGCCTCATAGTCACGGATCCCAAACTGGACCGTGCAGTAGTCACTTGTGAGGACACTTGATGCTATTAATATTAACCCGGGATTATTCTCGATATTAGCAAAATCATTTAACCACTGCTTCGAAGAGTAATCCATTACAAGTCTGTGGAAAGTATCAAGTGTATGCCATGTTTTCAAGAATACGGGTGTGTGCGCTCATCCCCATTTTAGTACAAACCCATCACGTTCCTCATGCTAAATTTTTGAAGGTATAAAAACAAGATGGTTGTTGATCATCTCAACAGGGACAAACGCATGAGCGACAAAAGTAAGTCGGTTGACTGCTGAAATCCTAACTGCCATTATTCTCGGAATCAGTGAGGTACTAAACAGCAAATATATCTCAAGGACGGTCAAATTAAATGTTTCAAAGACAAAGTATAGCATAAATGTTACTGCACAAGCTTTCTAGCAATGGAATCACTGAAAGAATCAGCTCAATTATAAAGATCTTCCTAACGTGGATGTCGCTCAAGAGGTTGTCCCTAATGTTCTAGCTGATTATAGCTTCAAAAATTTTGTTAACGACCAGTCCTCCGAGGCCCGAACGATCAACACAGACGCCCCTCAAGGTTCGCTTCTCGGTTCAATACTATCTAATTTACATAAATGATCTACCGAAGAGTATATTCTGATCACTTGTGAATATCTATGCTGATGAGACCACGGTATATGGGTGCACACCCAAAACTCTAAATGACCAGAACTTGTACATACGATTTATTGTTAAAGATATAGGAAACATTGTCACTTTCTTTTACTGTTCTTGTAAGTACTTGATTCCTCGTGCCAGACCAGGCCAAAAATATACTGCTGTCATATATAGACAGGAGCTGCTCAGTATTCACTTTCCATTCTCGATAGAGATTAAAGACGTCTCCGCGTGAGTGACGAATTATTTTACACCCTGTAAACCGTTTCTCATAGATAAAACCTCGCAGGTATCTCGATGTTCTATCGCTATTTCCATAGAAAGTGTTCACCTGAACCTCATTCTTTAGTTCCATCAGTTCTAAACTTCACAACTAAGACACGCCATGCCATGCACATATAGCGAACTACCCCCATTCCCTTCGTATTCCACTGGTGAGATTAAATTCAGTTTGAATAGCTTCTTCTCAAGAACTACTGCTTGTGGAGCCGACTCCCAAGAAGATGCTTCCCCGATCAATACAAACCTGTTCATGTTTAGCTGTTATCTTCCCAACATATCTCCATAATATGTGCGTCATCCTTTTAACCATCTACCTGGAATGGATCTTGAGTCTTGTACAGAGTGAACATCATTATTAAAAATAACAACGCAAAGTGGTAATCAGACAAAATATCAGAGGAAAATAGAGGATGCTCTGTCCTACCCCACCAGGCATATTCAGCTAACCTGGCACCAGCCGATTATTAACTTTTATCGATACACTTTAATGTGGAAAGTTTTACTCTCATGAAAACAAGATTCAAAAGTTCGTCGAAAACGCTTTATCCTCAAAACCTGCGTAATTTTTATTCAAAATTCTATCGAATCCTGATAAATCACGCCATTGCAAATAATGTTGAATATATAATTGAAGATAATGTAACTTTTCTTTATTTTTTAATTATAACTTCGATAAAGAAAAACGCAAATTAATTATTATTCAACCTAATAATACAACTTATAATAAAAATGCGGAAGACATTTTACGTATTGTTAAAATTATTCCCTTCTTCGAATGCATATTTCACACAAACGTCATCCATATTCACAGATAATTTTCTTTATGCTTGATCACTCATTATTTGTAAATGATGTTCATATAGTGTAGCTGCGTTAATTGTAGCAAATGTATACATATCGTCCGATTTTTTTTTCTAACTTCAGGACTTGTAGCTGTTAGTAAGATTGGTCATTCTTCTACCCCCTCTACATCCTGTTCTGCCAACCATTTACATAAATTTGTTAGAAAGCTTATTCGCTACTTTCCTCTGTTATTTCTTCCTATATTTAATATATCATGTGAGTATTAAATTCACCAAGAGGAGTTTTCTAGAAATTTCTCTTTCTGGTCCTAATTATTATTAGTGTCAACTTTGTTTCCATATTCCTTAAAACTTCATCGTTGCTCACATGTTCAGACTATGGTATTCTCATCATCATCTGTGAAACAAAATATTTACATTTATCTGAAGGGCATCTTTCACTATTCCAATGCACCTTCGGATTTCGGTGTGACATTTCCGTCCTGTATGAAAACACTACCTAGATATTTAAATTTTCGTACTTGTCTGATTCTAACGTCTTCAATTCTTTGGTTGACAATCATACATTTTCTTACAATTGATGTTTCACTTTCCTTTACTACTTTCTTTAGGATTTATTGTAATTTGCTTCTTGTGTCTGCTGTCAATATGTCATCTGCATATCTTATGTTGTTAAGATATTGGTCGCCAATACTGAATCATGGTAGGATTCTGATTCACCTCACTATATATATATATATATATATATATATATATATATACCCTACAGTGTAAGGAAAAACACTGCCCAATGTTAAGTAACAGTTAAGTATGTTAAAATATATACATAATACCCTACATTGATCGCACAACGAGTTTCATACTGTCTGCATGGTGAGGTGCGAATTTGGGGTTAACAGAGTTTGTTTAATATTTCTGGTTATGGCGATATATGTCATTGTTAGGTTTGGCTATTATTGTTGCTAAGTATTTAAATGAATTGTAGTTTAATTTTGGATTTGAATTTAGGCCCAGATTAACATTTAAGAACTAAAATAAGATTGAAAATAAGAATTATAGATTTTAATTTAAAAACAGATGCTGTTGATATAAAAAAAACGGAAATCAACGGTAGTAACTCTGTTTTTTTGTATGAAAATCAACAAAGAAATTAATAATATTAATAAAATTAATAATATTAATAAAATATCCATCGATAAAGTAAAATTAATATAATAATGGAAACAACAGGTAACAATGAAACTAAAAATAAAATAGATAAAATAAAATTATAAAATAAATATGAACATATAATTAATAAATAAATAAATAAAAATAATAAATAAATATAATACTGATAATAATAAAAACAAAAACGTTCCTGTTAATAAGATAAAAAGTAGGATAAAAACATTAATAATGGTTAAATAGTAAAAATGGTAAGATAAAAAAATAGTATAAATGTTAAATGCATTACAGTTTAATAATAACAATAGTTATATAGTAAACATAGCAAAAATAATATAGTAGAAATATTAATAAAAATAAATAATTAATAATATCAATACTAGTATTTGTGATCTCCGGATTTGGCTCGACTAAATTAATCTGGGTCAACGTGCTTGAGTAGAAAATTGGTTCAAGTTTAGCAGGCGCTGATTAACTCACTTCTTGTGTTTAAAGATTTGGATTGTTCATATTTATTCGGATCATCAATTTTTCAGAATGACGTAATTTATATTTGCCGCATTTCTCGCTAAAGGCTTTAGCTTTCCTTACACATTCCCATGTGATAGTTGTCTTAATCCTCGCATTTCAGTTTCCAGAAAAATTTAGAGAGGGTATTGTTGATATTGCCTAATGTCATTTGGTGGTGATAGAAGCGCGATTTCCAATGGTTTTCCGTAGAGCCCACATAAAACATTACCAGGTCGTCATATATGTTCAGACTAACAATTTGGTCATATATCTGCTGTTTAATGGGCAGGGTTAGTTTTTTTCGGCAGGTGCATTACTTAGTTGCGGGGATGTTTCTGCTTTTGTTTAGAATTAAACAGTTGTGTTGTGATATATACTGGTCTATGTTTGTGGCATAACTGTAGCTGACTTTGACGTTGTTTCTGTTGAAAATCTTATTTAGCGTTAGGGCTTAAGTGCTTATGGATTAAATTAAAAAAAATCGGATATTAGGTTTGACATTTTTTGTATATGGCTTACAAAGCAGATTAGATAGGTCAAATGTTACATACAGGAAATTGATTATTTTAGCATTGGTAGTGGTGGTAGTGCTCAGAGCGTGGTCTTTGAAGAATTTAATTAGGTATTTTCTTAGTCGGTCAGTTTTTGTGTGCTTGATTTGCGTAGGAGTACAATCCCGTCATCCCTATAAATGATGGTGTTGTTAATATCGAAGATAAAATGTTAAACGCCAAAGTAAACCATAATCTCAGTTACACTAAGTTTGTCTTTGCAATACACTCCTGACGATAATCTCGGATGTGAGTACTTTTGTTAATAATAACTACAGAGACGTCCTTGATGAATTTTATATTAACAATAAGCTAATTAGAGAACTAGAAAAGACTATTATAAAAATAAATGAACATAATATGTCTATGCTATTGAAAGAGACTTTCGGATAAGTCCTTAAGTAAATTTTCACATATTTCGTGAACGAAATATTAAATATTAGTATAATACAGAAATCGTTCACTGACTTTTTACTGATGTCTTCTACTCATTCATAAAATAACGTAAATACCTGGCATTCTCCTTGTGTAAACATATTCTGCTTCTTCGGTGATAATAACGCAAATGATTCATTTGTATTATAACGAAAGACAAACTAAATATATCCCAAACCCAGTATATACATATACTTCTGCAAGAGTAAGACGAGAGCAAGACCAAAGAGTCGAGTCCAGAGTGACAGAGTAAAAGTAACCGGAAGAGTGAGAGTGAGTTAACAGCGTTGTAGGAGTCACAGTGAGCGAGAACGTAGACTCAGTAAGAAGTCATGCAGCGATACTTCAATACCAAAGACTGTATATATATATATATATATATATATATATATATATATATATATATTTGCTACTAACACGTATTCCTGGAACTAACCTGCTTTACCAGTTTGTATTATTACGTTAATACATTATTTTCATATATTAATTCTTGGCGTTTGTTATTTATTGGTACCGGATTTCAACCCGGAATCCACAACAACTTGGCGACGAGGATATCGAACTCACACGGGAAGAACAAACAACAAAATCCTCCATCATCGACAACAACTTGGCAGCGAGGACTTCGAACTCACACGGAAAAATAAATTCTCTCTCGTCGACCCAAACAACTTTGGCGACGAGGAAATTCGAACTCACACAGGAAGAGTACAAAGAAAAATTCTCCCTTGCCGACCACAACGGTGTCGAGAAATTGGGACCTACTCGGAAAGAAAAAAAAATCTCTCTTCTCACCACAACAGCTTGGGCGACAAGAAATTGCACTTCTCGGAGACTCAAAAGAGAAAATTGCCGTTTTTGCCAGTATCCACAACAACTGGGAAACAAAGTGTTACGAGGATTAAAATACAGAAAATCGAGTTTTTTTGTAAGACTCTTACCATGGAGGATTTTAAAAGTATTTTAGTGGAACTTGTTAAATACCAAAATGAACAACAATTACAACTTCAAGAAAGAATGGAAAAAATATTACTACAAATGCAGAAGGAAAATAATGAAAGACAAAGGCAAAATGAAGAAAGACAATTACAACTCTAGGAGCTAATTGTAAAAGTAGCAAGTAATACACAACAAAAAATACTGAAAAAGAGGCGATTTTTTTCAAGATGCAGTATGGAACACGATAGAAACATTCAGATATTCCCTAGAAGAGGATAAAAATTTCGGGGACTTTTTCAGACGTCACGAAGACATCTTCAACATCGATTGTCAAAACTGGACAGAAGCAAAAAAAGCTACGATTATTACTCAGAAAATTAGGAACGGAAGAATACGCAAAATTCGTTGATTACATTTTGCCAAAGAAGACAAATGATTTAACGTTTAATGAAGCAGTTACATGCCTGACGGAGCTTTCAGTACGAAAACTCTTTCACAAAAGGTGGAAATGTCTTAACCTCGTAAAGGATAAAAATGAGGATTACTCTACGTTCGCCGCAATCGTGAATAAACATCGCGACGACTTCAAGTTGGCAGAATTAATTTCAAGTGTCTTATTTTTGTACAAGGGTTAGTCTCAGCAAAGGATAGCGAAATGCGCAAAAGAATGCTTTCAAAACTGAAAAATGAACGTGGATTAACACTACAAAAACTATCGGAAGACTGCCAAAAATGTCTGAGCATAAAGAAAGACTCGAAGGATATTGAGGAGTCAGGAGTATCTCATATACGTAAGTTAAACAAAAGTTTACGTTTTTCACCCTCCCAGGAAGGAAAACAAAAATTCTATGATGAAAAAAGATTTTCCCCCTCCCCGGAAAGAAAACGAAAATTCTATAATAATGAAAAAAGTACAACGTTCAGAGCAAATAATGACGAAAATCAAAGCAAATATAAGCCCCCAACACCCATCTGCATGTTATCGATGTGGAAGACTACACTGGGATAAGGATTGTCGTTTTAAATATAAAAACTGTCTTGTGTATGGAAAAATGTGTCACAAGGCATCCCAATGTAGGAACAGAAAATCTACTAGTAGGATAAGAGCTACTAGAATGCATGACGAAGACAATACTAACATAAGGAAATATGTGGAACTGGAAATCTTAAATAAAAAGATAAAATTGCAACTTGACTCAGGTTCCGATATAACGATAATTAACCTACAGACATGGAGAAAGCTTAATAGACCAACCATGTTACATACACAAAAAATTGCTAAGTCTGTTACAGGAAAGCGTATAAAATTCGAAGAAGTAATCCTAAATGTAAAATTTCACGGGAAAACAAGAAAACTCAAAATATTCGTAATGGAAGATACCGAAAATCTGGTGGGAACGGACTGGATGCAAAGTTCGACGTATGGGATTTACCTATCAGTTCGTTTTGTAAGGGTGCAGCTAGAATTGAATTAAAAGAAAATGTCCAACCAGTATGTAAAAAGAAGTTATTGCCTAACAAGAACAGACACCAGCATACACCAAGAGATCATTCAAACCTGGAAAACGGGTTTACCTTTGGATGTTCAGGAACAATATGGCTTACTGGGAGCCTGGCGCAATAATTAACAGACTAGGAAATGTGATGTACACAGTACAAGGCGAAAGGTTTACCCACAGAAGACATATTGACCAAATACCAAAAAGATGAGTTGAAGAGCCAAGCTCGTCACCCGCTGAAAATGACGATTCAATGGATGCAATTTCAGATTCAAATACCACAGGAAGACACAGAAACTAGAAGGTCAAACAGGAAGAGAAAATTTACCGAACATCTGATTAGAGAAAAAAATACTACCCCCCCCCCAAAAAAAAAGGGATCTAAGGAGGGGGTGCTGAGGGGTCCACCCCTTTTTATACAAATGAACTCACCCAGTATATACATATACTTCTGCAAGAGTAAGACGAGAGCAAGACCGAAGAGTCGAGTCCAGAGTGACAAAGGTAAAGAGTGAGAGTGAGGTAACAGCGTTGTAGCAGTCACAGTGACCGAGTACGTAGACTCAGTAAGAAGTCATAAAGCGATACTTCAATACCAAAGACCGTATATATATTTTGCTACTAACCCGTAGTCCTGGAACTACTAACCTGCTTTACCAGTTTGTATTATTACGTTAATACATTATTTTCATATATTTAATTCCTGCCGTCTGTTATTTATTGGTACCGGATTTCAACCCAGAATCCACAACACAAAGAATACTTGTAATTTATTTCTTCCAATTTGAAAGAAAATAATTTATTTAAATTTGCAGATCCGTGTTGAAAATTGTTTATTTCTTTGTTTTCACACGCCTAAACCACTACGCACACAGATACAGCTATATATATATATATATATATATATATATATGCGTGAAAATATGGGACAAATGCCAAAAAGGTTTATCCATCGGACACATGAGTTTTATCCAATCACATAAGGTCCAGTGAATAAAAGCATTACTTGTATAATCCAAAACGTAACTTTACTCAAAGAGTTGGGATTTCGAT
This sequence comes from Acanthosepion pharaonis, assembly GCA_903632075.3. Lineage (NCBI taxonomy): Eukaryota > Metazoa > Mollusca > Cephalopoda > Sepiida > Sepiidae > Acanthosepion > Acanthosepion pharaonis. Next base: position 847,333 of record CAHIKZ030001107.1, on the reverse strand, counting down.
AACTGACTATTGTAGAGAAAAGATAAACTTGTAGAGTTGAGTTACTAAATAGAATTAACTGATACTGAGATATATAAACAAAGCGTTGACTATATATAGAGATTCATCCGAAATTCCAGTGTATATCACCTGGATAATGTTGTCGGAGTGTTCTACGACCGAAATGTGGTGAGAATGGCAATAAAGATGAAGACAATATTCCGAAAGATGTAAATAGTATAATATATATCAGGTCATCCCATAAGTTCTGTCCGAATTTTAACTTTTTGTTAAAATGAACGAAATTAAAAGAGTATTTTATAATGTCTAATGGAGCTGAACATTATTTTTATGTTTAGATGCATTTAAACTGATCAAATTTTATTTCAGAGAACAATAAAATTAAATTTTCTTTGATTAAAACCCTGCTAACATGGAAGTACCCAAGAATCATTTGAGGCACATAATGCTTTATGAGTTCAAGAAAGGAAACTCAGCAGCCGAAGCGGCTAGAAACATTCACTCAGCTTATGGAGAGGCATGTGTGAATGAAAGAACTTGCAGAAGATGGTTTGCAAAATTCAGAGGTGGAGATTTCACCCTTGAAGATGAAGATCGAACCGGACGTCCAGTTGACTTTGATGAAAAGCTTCTTGAAGCAGCCCTTGAAGAAAAACCTGCGTTATCAGTTGAGGAATTGGCAGTGGTTCTCAGTTCAAACCATACAACTGTTCATCGTCATCTTCAACAACTTCGAAAAGTTCCTAAACTTGGAAAATGAGTGCCTGATGAATTGTCTGAAAACAACCTCAAATCCCGAGTTGACATCTGCTCTTCTCTCCATTCTCGCCAACTTGTTTCCCCTTTTTTGGATAGACTTGTGACTGGCGACGAAAAATGGATCTTTTATCGAAATGTTAAGCGTCGTAGACAGTGGCTTGGTAAAGGGGAATGACCCCAGTCACAACCGAGAAGGGCAAAAGATTCTTCTTTCAATCTGGTGAGATCGTCAAGGAATAATCCACTTTGTATTCTTACCACAATGCAACAATTAATGCTCAAATATAATGTCACAATTGGAGCGTTTGAACCAAGCTTTGAGGAAAAAAAGACCTGCTCTAGTGAATTGAAAAGGGGCGATGTTTCATCAGGACAATGCGCGACCCCACACAGCAAGAATCACGTCACAAAAGATCGAAGAACTTGGTTGGGAGAAAATTCCTCATCCACCTTATTCTCCCGATCTTGCTACTTCAGACTACCATTTGTTTCGTAGGTTACAGAATCATTTGGAAGAAACAGCTTTTGTAAAAGAGGAAGAGTTTAAAACTGACATTTGTGAGTTCTTCGAATCAAAGCCAAAAGAATTTTACAGTAATGGAATTAGTAAACTTGTTAATAGATGGAAGGAAGTCATAGATAATCAGGAAAATACACTGTTGATTGTAATTAAATGTAACATTTGGTCATATATATATATATATATATATATATATATATATAGAGAGAGAGAGAGAGAGATAAAATATATATTATATATAGTAAATTTATACGTGTTTATATATATATATATATATATATATATATATATATATATATATATATATAGTATATAGTAATTATAGACACACACACACACATATATATGATTAAATAAATTGCATACATGATGTCTGCTTATTTTTAATATAATACGTTCATACTCACGGATAGCCTTTCGTGTATTGCAATTAAATTATGTGAGAAATGTGCTGCAGCAGTCCCATTCTATGACCACAGAAATAACGTATATATGCAACGCAATGACGTTTCAATGGGTTCCGTTTTTGTGACAAGCCTTCAGCAACTTGTACATAGCCAACTTACAAAATAATATATTTAGCACCACCAATAAACTCTCCATCTACCTAAAATATATAGATGGTATCCTTATTTTATTTAAAAATATAGAAGAAATATATCAAACTTTATACTGTAGTAATGTTCTGAATGTCTACAAAAAGTACAGTTTTTCTCGCTTTAAAGTGCGTATGATCATGAAATTAAAACACAGAAGAAAAATACAATAGTGGATAATTTTTCCACGTTCTAATAAAAGCTAAGCATGACTGAAAACCGTTGGATTTGAAAGCAAAAAGAAAAATTACAGTACTGAATATCAAAAGAAAATACTGTATTACTACTTGCAACTGTGAACAGCACACAGTTTTGTATTATTACGTACACCCCCAAAGATGATATCGGAAGAAGATCGAAAGTACTTGGGAAATGGGGAATGGAAAATAAAAACGATTTTCACAGTTATAACACATTTCTCACATATTTAATTGCGACAACGGGGGGTTATCCGTGAGTATGATCGGATTTTATTGAAAATAAGCCGGCATAATGTCTGTAATTTATTTAATTAGACATGCCTAAAAGATAATTTGCTGCCTAAATATATACACACAAACACACACATACAAACACACACACATATCTATTTATGTGTGCGTGTGCTTATGTGCGTGCGTGTGTGTGTGCGTGCGTGTGTGTGTGTACAGGATGTATCAAAAATCATTTTACAAACATTTGGGCGGGCACCTTACACCAAAACAAGGAAAAAAGTCCATATAAACATATATCCTTCGTTTTTGAGGTTTACGGTAGATTTCGCTGTGTTGCCATATAGATTAGGTTACATTAGTCATTCATGTACATTTATAGCTAGTCTGTTTTGAACGTTTAATCTGTGTAGTAATGTGTTAACTGAGAAGTGTTCTGTTTTACAATGGCTTTAATGATATCAGCAAACGAGATCCTCCCAAAGAAGACGAAGAAAAATGAATGGAAGACATATGCGATTATCGACATGATGAAAAGGAGACAAAAGCAAGTCCAAGATATGGAACAGAATACAGAACACTACAGAAATGAATAAAGAGCAACTGCAGACTGGCTAAATAGGAATAGCTCAGTGAAAAATATGTAGAAATAGAAATAATGATTATCACAGATAAAGCAGATATGCATAAAAAATCAGCGAACTAACAGGAAAAAAGACATGCTCATCAATGGTATACATACATTTCACGGACGGAACGATTATACTAGAGAAAGAAAAAATACTGAAATGAAACGAATATGTAGGAGAAATCTTCCACGACAAAAGAGAACATATGGCAATGTGCAGAAATATAGCGGGACCGGAAATATTAAAAATCAAAGTAGAGGCAGCGCTGGCCAAATTGAAAAAAAAAAAAAACCAAAGCGCCAGGGCCAGACGGAATTGTAATAAAGATGCTGGCAGCCATTGATGATTTCTGCATAGAAAAGATTACAGAAATAATATATGAAATCTACAACAGTGGTGATCAACTGGAAGACCTAAGTATATCTATTAGGTGCGAACGAATGCGAACTCCATCGGACAATTCCTTTCTGCTGTAGACTAGTTGCCATCCAAGGCTATTGAACCCGGTCTTTCCTGCTATTTACATATAGCTGAGGGAAGAAGAAAAGCATTCGTATCTTTCCCAAGGGTATTAGCACGTAAGTTAATGTAATGGATTTGACTGGAATTCGAATCAGACTGCATACGGATAGAAAAAATCAATTCAACAGATATACGAAAATAGAAAGGGTTGTAAGATGAGTCTTCTCACTGGACTTATTCAACATACAGCGAGGCAATTCTGAGAGAATTAAATGTCCTACCAGAATTCAGTATTGACGGTCACAATCTTAACAACATAAGATTTGCAGATAACACAGTATTGCTGGTACTGAAAATTACAAATAGTAGTGAAGCAAAGCGAAAAGAAAGAACTAAACTGCAAGAAGACAGAATGCATGGTTATTAGCAAAAAGATGATCCCAAAATGTAAATTACAAATCGGAGATACCAAAATCAACCAAGCACAGATATGTGACTATTTGGGAAGTGTTCTAACACAGAACGAAATATGCGACACTAATATCCGAAAACTGAGATCGCCAAAGATGCATTCCAAAAGCTAAGCAGAGTAATAAGTGATAGAAAACAGCGTTAGAAACAAAAACGAATACTGAACTTTTATGTGATATCTGTCCTCCTATATGGCAGTGAAGATGGACTTGAAGCAACAAAAATGTGGTTCTACAGAAGATGCTGAGGATACCATGAACCGAACATATGAGCAACGACGAGGTTTTGGAGAAAATGGAAACGAAAAGGAAACTTATACTTAAGATCAGTTGAATTTTTTTGGAGCACGTAATTAGGAAGGAGGGCCTGGAAAATCTCTTACCCAGATGATGGATTGAGGGCAAGAGGGACAAACAACGTCTAACATGCTTGAGAAAATGGATGGTGTAACAGATTTTGGAAATGAAGAAAAAAAAAAGAATTTTTTAGAACTGCAAGGGACAGGAAATTGTGAAGAGCCATGATTGCCTACGTCATGCAGTGACACGGGGCATAACGGGAGAAATACTTATCATAGGATAAACATTTAATCAGTTTTTTGGGGGTTGGGTTTAGAATGAGCACATACAACACTTCTTCTATTTACGCCTGTCCTTCAATATTCATATTCTCCCACAGTATCTTTCCATCAGTCTTACCCATTCAACACTTCTTGATTGTGCCTTTACAGACAACACTTCCAGTTTCTAACAGTTATACCTCATTTTTATACGGATTCCATCTATCCCTACCATAAAAGCTATCATTCAGTATGCTTTCTTGTCCGCTTTTCTTCATTTTCGCATCCTTCTTTCCATCGTAAGCGTCATGTTTTTATTCAAAGCAGTTCCACGTTTGCTACTTCCATTTGTCACTGCTTTCAAATATCCATTTTTTCCAGTTAATCTTCTCTTGTTCATCTTTCACTTCTTTCCTTCTTTAAGAAAATCTGTATAGAGTAAACTTATTTTATTTCTCAGAAAATTCGATATATTTTATTGAATGGATAAAATATTTGTGTTTACCAATATAACCGCAATAAACGAGGTTGTTATTTCCTTATCAAAAACGATTTTTTTTTTTTGCAAATTTACTCAGAGCTGTCAGGATTGCGACTTTAAAATCGATGCGCATTCGGAACCGAAAATTACAGAATATTAATGGAGCAAGAAATAGCTTGTAAATTCTAACGCCACCAATATGAAACTACTACAATTTAGTCATCTTAAAGAAAAACTTCTACTTTTCATCTGCATGACTGATGGTTAGCATCAATCATGCTCCAGGAAAGTACTCATTGCGCCTTCTCGTCTCACTTTTTTCATTAATACCAAGTGGAATTATTATGTCTTCTATGTGAATGTGCAGGTGTAAATATTAGTTGAACAAGGAATCGGCCACTGGGGTTCAAATTCCAGTTCGAGATCGCGCAAATAACTTTCGGAAATGTATGAATCCAACTTTTTTGCCCAGCTATGTGTCATTAATAATAATTTTACCCAATCCCCTACTCAGAGTACTGAGGCTAAGTATGAGATCATTCACCCTAACTGAGCGTGAAAGAATTCGACTGGTGAAACCATGAGGCACCAGGCAGATAGCATTACTTAACTCTGCTTGAAAGATCCATACAATCTACGGTTCACGCAGCATGAAGACGGTAACCAAAAGCACTTCTACTCTTCGGAATTATCACTTATGTATGGATTGAAAATGGTGGTCCTTAAGCCATGTAGAATAAAACAAGACAATAGGCAGAAAACACTGGTAGCTAAGACTGGAAGAATTAGCGCATATATCAGTCTCTGATAATTTCTTCATTAGACCACTCACGGAGATAAGAACAATCTGAGAGACTTAGTCATGAAAGAAAAGTTATTCAAAAATTCCCACCACCATTAGGTTTCAAACTCCAAACGTCCTTTACGGCATTGTTCAAGAGACACATGTTTTCATAAACAAAAGCGTTAGTTAAGGGAAATTGGATTCAGGCTTCTTGGGCCTGGTAGTGCTGAAAACTGGCATAATGGCTGAATAAAGATGAATATTAAGTGGTATTGAATATTCCTAAAGCATGGAAAAACGAATGAATGTAATAAATGGGAATGGAGAAAATGTTTATTTTAAAATAGCGTGAAAATTAGTGAGTAAAACAGACATGTGAATAAGGCCAGAGAATTAGTGAGTAAAACAGACATGTGAATAAGGCCAGAGAATTAGTGAGTAAAACAGACATGTGAATAAGGCCAGAGAATTAGTGAGTAAAACAGACATGTGAATAAGGCCAGAGAATTAGTGAGTAAAACAGACATGTGAATAAGGCCAGAGAATTAGTGAGTAAAACAGACATGTGAATAAGGCCAGAGAATTAGTGAGTAAAACAGATATGTGAATAAGGCCAGAGAATTAGTGAGTAAAACAGACATGTGAATAAGGCCAGAGAATTAGTGAGTAAAACAGACATGTGAATAAGGCCAGAGAATTAGTGAGTAAAACAGACATGTGAATAAGGCCAGAGAATTAGTGAGTAAAACAGACATGTGAATAAGGCCAGAGAATTAGTGAGTAAAACAGACATGTGAATAAGGCCAGAGAATTAGTGAGTAAAACAGACATGTGAATAAGGCCAGAGAATTAGTGAGTAAAACAGACATGTGAATAAGGCCAGAGAATTAGTGAGTAAAACAGACATGTGAATAAGGCCAGAGAATTAGTGAAAAAACAGACATGTGAATAAGGCCAGAGAATTAGTGAGTAAAACAGACATGTGAATAAGGCCAGAGAATTAGTGAGTAAAACAGACATGTGAATAAGGCCAGAGAATTAAAAACAGACATGTGAATAAGGCCAGAGAATTAGTGAGTAAAACAGACATGTGAATAAGGCCAGAGAATTAGTGAGTAAAAACAGACATGTGAATAAGGCCAGAGAATTAGTGAGTAAAACAGATATGTGAATAAGGCCAGAGAATTAGTGAGTAAAACAGACATGTGAATAAGGCCAGAGAATTAGTGAGTAAAACAGACATGTGAATAAGGCCAGAGAATTAGTGAGTAAAACAGACATGTGAATAAGGCCAGAGAATTAGTGAGTAAAACAGACATGTGAATAAGGCCAGAGAATTAGTGAGTAAAACAGACATGTGAATAAGGCCAGAGAATTAGTGAGTAAAACAGACATGTGAATAAGGCCAGAGAATTAGTGAGTAAAACAGACATGTGAATAAGGCCAGAGAATTAGTGAGTAAAACAGACATGTGAATAAGGCCAGAGAATTCAACGACCGAAAAGCTGTTAATATAAATACCAAGATGTGTATATTTATCCGGATGGATTGGCATATAATAATTATCTTACTTCATATACATTTTAGCTACTATAAAACATTTGTGGCAGAAGCCAATCTCTACAAATCAATCATTTGAGATGCGTCATTTTTTTGTAGATAAATTCAACACTGGAGGGCGCCAAGGAAAAACTTACAACACTTTTGTTCGAATATGTACGTTGTACTTGGAGCTTAAACCTATACTTTAAAATATTTTTATCTATTGGCTATGTTTTCTTTTGGTGGATAAAGGCAGTATCCTGGTTGCAAATATTGTTAGGACAGTAGAGCAAAAAAATACAGTAAATATGATATTGATTAAACTGTCAGAAAAGTTGATGAATTATTGAAGTAAAAATCATCAATCTTGCTTACTTATGTCACTTCTGTAATTTCTATTTAGACGGAGAAAGTTATTTCAATCTTTACACACCTTCTTTAAAAAGAGAATGATGTTTCTTCATATGATTAGTGTGTATGTAATTGAACTACACACTATTAAGTTCTGAATATCATTAAATACCAGTGTAGACTTGTTGAAATATATAACTTGTATGTAGCGTTGACCAACATACACATCTCGCTTCTCCGGTTACCCAGAGATAAATTAGTAAATCATTTTAAAAACAACATTTCGATTCAGAAAAAAAAATACTCAGATGATTTTTCAAAATAAAAAAAAAAAACAAAACAACAAATTATTTCCAAGTATTTTACACGGATGTAAATTACACACACACACACACACACACACACACACACATATATATATATATATATATATATATATATATATATAATAAATATCTACTCATGTATGAAAATAATAAAGGCGGTTTATTTCACTCCTTTTTTTCTCTCTCTCCCACTATTTGACATTATATATATATATATATATATATATATATATATATATATATATATATATATATACCACTATCTGACATTCTGACATCAATCAAAATCCACATCCCTGATTTGTCTACAATCTGAATTTAAAGCTTTGTTACTGCTGATTACAAAACTCAATTTCATTCGGAAATTGCAGCCACTTGAACTGGAAAGCCATATCCGAGGGATAAGAATAAATACAGCCCCATTACATGCTTTTACAGTCAGAATTGTGGCCTCCAAGTATGCTGGCATAAGTTAGTAAGTCGTGTGCCATTGCAAATCTTCGGTGGATCCAGATTTCTTAGGAGCATCACTTGGTGCTTCTGTCTTGAGGTACAAATTGTGAGGTGGGCGTCCTGCTGGTCTTAAGCTAATCAAAAATTCAACTTGATAATTCACAGCTTCATCAGCATTTAGTACAGCATCAATATAACTGTAGTTGCGACGCTCATCTGACAACTGTTGCAATTCATCAACTGCCAACATTATTTGGAGGTAAAATGGCACGGCACATGAGCCGGTGTAGTCTGTAAACTGATTCCTTAGTTTAGGAAATACCGTAGTCATTAATCCCTTTAAATCAGATACCATACGTCTAAAAGGCAAACTAACAAGGCCATCCTGCTCATCAACCAAAGTATTATTTCCAACATGCAATAGTTGCTTAGAAAAAGTACCAGCTTGCTCATGACCACTGAGCTGCACTCTCATGCTTGTTGTGAGTCTCAGCTTTTTCACGCTATTCACAGGTAAGAAGACTTTATACTGGCGTTAAACTTCATCAGCTCTTGTCCCATACGGAATCATTGGAAGGTTTTGTCCAAAGTATCCCGCAAGCAAGACTGTTAAACCTCCAACGAGCCGTGTGTTGTATCTAAGATTCTGAAGTGCCCTGTCAAGTGCCTCGAAGGAACCCTTATGGTTAATTGTCACTTCATCCTAGATAATCAATTTGTAATCACTAAAATGTTTGCGTCTTATAGAAGCACAACTGATGTTGCAGTTGCCTTCTCTTTCTTGAACATGTTCAAAGCGAGTTTGAAGCATGAATGAACTGCTCGGCCACCACTTAGCGGGGTTACAGCTATTCTACTTGACGCCACTGCTAGAACAATATGTTTCAGTTGGCGCAGTTTAGCCAGAAGTAGGTTGATGATAAATGTCTTGCCAGTTCCATCTGAGGCATTGAAGAAGAATAGATCTCTTTTACTTTCAATGTTCGAAAAACACTAGGCTGCCCTTCCATTATTTTTTGTGAGTCATCAGCAATATACGCCGTCATTTCCTAGGTGTCATAGTTGTTCACCCGCATGTACTCAGTTGCAGGATTGTTTGCTGCTTGCTCAGGATGAGGTAAGCCAAATGTGGCAATTTCTTGGCTTTTCATAGAATGCACTCTGAAATGTCCAGTTCAACTAATGTCCCATTGTAAATGGCATCATTGAACCCGAAAATTTCCGCTGAGTTTTTCATTTTAATCCTTCATTGGATGTCCCCTGCTATGCTGGTTTTGTGGGTCGTCCAAAGCTTGAGAGGCTCATCCAAGCCACATATCATCAACATGATGGAAAATAGTGGAGGCAGTTGCCTGCTGCCTCTTACAGTGCCTAGTCTAAGTGGGGATTGTCTTCAGTAATCCATGTTTGGCGGAGGCCTAACTATAGGTCGTACAGACTTCTCCATTATATCTTCGCAGGTCTATGAGTGACGTAAGACTTCTGACAGCAGCAGATGTAGAAACAAGCACTCATTCTTATTGTGGTGCACAAGTGTAGACAGATTGTTCCGCTTCTGAAGACAGCATTTTTCTTCACAGTCTTCAACCTGTTGGATGCCCCTCGTGGATTTCGAAGCCCAGGATGCGCCACATTGCCTCGTTGGAGGAAATATATCGGACCAACTGATAGATCATATATATAGATTTCAATAATGAATGAAGTGAAAGGTTTCAAAATCAATTCTTCATTGATTTTTGATTTCTGTTTCGTTTTTCGTCGCGATTCGAATTGAAGTTCATACCCATATGTCCTCAAGGACACATGGCACAGTGGATAAAGGCGTTGGTTAGATCCAGTGACAGACCCAAAGAAGGTGAGTTCAATTCCTGGTTAAGGCAGTGGAGAACTTTCAGAGGGAAGATTAGCAGGAGATAACTGATAACTGACATCCATCAAACATGGCACGTGGAATTAGAACAGTCTACCCCAGCGATCGAAATAAAGGGTTCAGTTCGAAATTCCAACCACTTGAAGAAGGCCGGAGCGTACAACGGCCGAAACGTTGTGACAAATATGGCGACAAAGATGAGGACAATAGTCCGACTAATGTAAACTGAAATTAAATTTACAAGGATTTTTCAAACCAGTCAATGACAGGTTTGAAAAATCCTTGTAAATTTTATTTCAATTTGTAAGGTGAAAATGATCATTAAAACTAATGTAATCATGATTCCTACTGTATAAAATATGTTGCTCTGTTTGATTAAAACGTTGAGCTCTCTTTGTGAATCAGTTTTAATATTTAATATTGTATTAATAGGATTCATTTGGATCATGTACCAATGGATTATGACCTATATATATATATATATATATATATATATATATATATATATATATATGTGTGTGTGTGTGTGTGTATTATTGATATTCTTCGGCGCATTAAATATTGGTCTAATGCTTTGTTATGTATCTAAGATTCTTGAAAAAAAATCCAAAGAAGAATCTGCAATGTCATTAGTCCTGACTGCGCTTCTCGCATTCAGTAACTTTCTCATTCTTGTAAAGTAACTTTCTTGTGACTTTTCTGTACGTACTTTTATGGTGAGCTTACCTCTTTTTAATTTTGACTTCATAAATTTAAATGCAGCTGGGTTTCATGATTTTACTGTTGAAATTGCTATGTGTAAGCATAAGTTGTATACTAATGGCTTCTTTTGAACTTGTCGAACTCTCAGGCTTCTTGCTTTCATATCAACTGTGATATTTAAAAAATTAAATACAAGGTAAATCGTCTTTTTACTCACCTTGAATCCTGGATTTTAATGCCGTCTTTTCCTCATAAATTTCTAATTTTCCTTGCTTCGTAATAGCTTTATCACCTTGTTTTTTAGGTCATATAATTTAAGAATTATATATATATATATATATATATATATATATATATATATATATATATATATATATACGAAAGATATTGTTTTCTGCTGACATAATTTGTACAATTCCCAGTGTATCGAGTTTCTTACATTTTCTTGTGCATATTTTTTTTTATTTTTTAGATTAATTTATTGTTTTACATATGAATTGTAGTTTCATTTACCTTCAGAAAAATATTGCTTCGGTGTCTGATAATAAGTGCAATTGTCATCGTCTTATTACAGACGTTCTTTGGTTAAGAGGAGAAGTTGAGAAAAGGATACATGTTCGAATAAAGCTCATCCTTCCAATATTTTTTAATTTAATAATTATATTTGTATGTTCAATAAATTTTTCATTTTTCAAAGAGAATTCGTTTTAGCGACTAGATGTTAACGAAGCATTTATGCTTGTAAAAATATGGTAAAAATTTCCATTTTTTGAACGTTAATGAAATCAATACGTAACTTCAAAGAATAGATCATTCCATTCAGCGAAATCGATAGTATAATCAATAACATGATCAGAAAACTACGTTTCTATTTTCGTGTATATAGATGATGGGCATTTTTCTTGAAAAGGTTTTATTAGAAAAATTATATTTGATTAAATTCAGTTCGGATATATTTTAGGAAAAAATAAAACAGGGAAGAAATACAAAAGTAATTTTATTGATTTTTTCCATTTTTGTCTTGATATTACTAAATAAATTGACATGTGTAAATGAATGCTGGGAGTTTACTTATTAATCCTGAAAAATTGAAATTTTCTTGTATATTTCTTTTGAAAAATCATAAAGTCGTAAAATTGAAACTTTTTAAAAAATGTAAGGCACAATTATAGGCCAATCTTGTGCCAAATATAGTTTAAAAGGATATTGTCTGAATGTCATGTCTCTTCAGTATGTAGTCAATCGTGACACTTCACAGATTCATTTCCTTTGTTATATGTGTATTGAAAAGAGTGTAGTTAATCGTTATCTCCTTCACTGTTTTGAATTCAATTTTCCTCCTTTTAGACTGGTTGCCATCCAATAATAGATTCCAGTCTTCTCTGCTATTTAACCCGTAGCTGGATTCATGCCTTCTCTAAGGGTCTTTATGAGAAAGTGAACACAGCAGGAGAGGATGGAATTTGAACTCAATTCCCCGACTCTAGTTTCTACGTCGATGACCGTTACGCTGACCATACATTAAAACGTTACAGTGTGGAAATTTTAGGACCGTGTGCATTAAATGACTTGCAATTGATTATAATAACTAGTGAGAATTACTTTGAAGAGAAGTTATGAAAAAACAAACAGAATAAATCTCGCCTTGAAATGAAGCCTCTGATCTGTGTCCCAGTTTGAAAGCGAAATTTAATAATTTGTAGCCCTGTATATATTTATGAGTAATACTCAAAGTTTTACATGTATAAGTAAATACTATCTTTTTTTAAAAAAAAAAAATAATCTTCGCCCAATACAAGACCCAAGATTCACTAAAGGTAGAGTGTTACTGAATGAGGTAGTTGTAAGGCCGTACAAGGATTGAGCAAGAAGATGCATATTCTCATAATTAAAATAGATAAATGTTGGTTCTAGATTTGAAGAAGTTAAGATTGTAGAGATTGGGGAACCATCTTCTCAGGAGTCCTTTTCACAATGCAATATTTCTGAGGAATAAGCTGCCTGAGTAGAAGTCATGTTTAACAATGGAATTTGAAGAGAATAGATATGAGTCGACTCAGTGTACGTGGTATGGTGGGTTTTAGCTGTGGTGCTCTCAATTGGTGGAAGCGAGGAATGTAGTTCATCCGAACATCTGCCATTAACATCGCGATAGAATAGCAGGAGGCTAGCAAGGTTTTGTCTCTTGTATAGGACTGTAGTCAGTGGAGAATTACTCACCCCCAAGGCCTCATGGACGCTTTTAAACCCTATCAAAACTGGAAAATTTGGAATGGGCAGCTCCAACGCATAAAACGCAGCAGTATTACATTTTAGGTTTAATCTGACTCTTGTAAAAATAAAATATTGAAAACAGAGACAGGTACATTCTGGAGCATACAATGAACTGCATATTTTCCTGCATATTTAGCATTGGATCGTATATACAAGTTCCAGTTCTGTCGTGATCTTGCATGTCAATAGACATTACAAGTAAGGAGACTCATTGAGAGTACAGCTGTTCTTCATGAATGGAAAAAAAAAACCTCATGCAACCGCTACGTGATGAAGAAACTTTACTAGCTTGGTCATGGAGATATTTAATATGACAAGCCAATACTTATCTCATTGATCTGGGTGAGAAAGGTGAAAGAAGAAATTAGTTTTCAGGCTCTGGTCATATAGATTTTTCGAGACACGCCCATATACCGTGGTATCGCCTGATGTATATTTATTATTCATTTGAGAATGTTCTTTGGGATATCGTTAATATAGAGCAGAAAAAGGTACGACCAAGGAGAGAGCCTTGGTTGACGCCTATATTGTTTAATACATTTTGCATAGACATTTTTTGCCGATGATCTTGCTATAAAATGCATTGAATGTGATTTTACTTCTGAAATAATGTAAACAGGTTTTCAATATGAATACATTTCAAAATCAAAATAATTTTTCAATGGTCAGGATTTAACACTATTATATATATAATATATCGTCCAACTCGGAATATTAAATCTTCTGATTGCTTATGGAATAATAACATTTCGATCGATGAATCATTCATACAATGTTTTTAATGACATATAATATTCACCTGCCTTCTTCTTAGATTCAAATTATTTTTCCCACAAAATCAAATAAAATAACATTTAATACAAAAGAGAAACTAGAAAGAAAAAAAATTAAAGGTCAATATATAATCTGAAACAATGCACTGAAAGAAACTCTGTTCAACATTCAATTGTAATTCACAATAATATTCTCATATTAAATGTCAACAATGCTTTAGTGTTATTGAAAACATTACATTTTCAAAATATTTTTATTTGGAACTGTTTTGCGGTGAACTTTAGCGGAATAAGAAAATATTTAATTATCAAGAAAAATCGAATGAAAAATTTATTTAAACAAATTAAACGAAAGCAAAAAACGTTTTCATAAAATTATTTCTTTAATCTCTGATTATATTGCCTATCAATAGTAAAATATAGCATAAAAAATTTGAATAATCATATTTCTTTAAGTTCTTTTACTGAGATTTTCAGTAATCTACGTATTTTAGGATGTCTTGAGATTGCCAAATTATAGCAATGAAATGTTCAATCAAAATCATGACTTAATTAAGCGTCAAAATAAAATCCTTCTACATTTTTCAAATATTCAACATTTGTATTTTTTCAAATGTTAAGGTCATGATGAATACTCCAAAGCCAGATGTAATCTTTTAATTTTCAAGTTGTAATGAATAAAGACAAAAATGTAAGGACTTTATTTTGTGAAAAGTATTTATATACAAAGAGGAAAAATGTTAATGTTTTTTTCAGAATTTATGGTATAAGAGTGCTCATGAATATTCATCAGGTTAGTGGAAATGTCAGGCAAGTTCATGGACGTGAAGTGATACAATTCAATGACTATTAAACAAAACTCAGCAGTATGTATGCAAATTAGTATTTAAAATATTTTGGATTGAAACTGATATGTTATATGTTTTGAATAACATGAGGTTAATAATTTAACTGTTTTCTGTTAATATTTTTGTATTTTTATGGTCATCTTGCCTTGGGATAGAAGCAACCCTTTCAGGAAATGAAATATTGGGAAGAATTCAAGTCGCAGACATATATTTTGATAAGATTAGGATCGAGCACATTCGAGAATTTTCCTTCTAAGAAAGTTAATTTCCTTTTTAATAACAGTGGCATTCGCTAGGTCAAAGTTGTGGACGAATTTATTTCTATGTATGACGAATGCATTTGATGAATTCTTGTGTATAAGGTCACTTTTATGTTCATAGATACTTTCTTCTTCTTAAGATTTCTGCAAGTTTGCCCAGTATATTTTGAGGAGCAGCTCTGGAGATTTATTTTGTATATTCTATATATACCAGCTTCAGAATTAATATTGTTTTGGGTATTTTGGGTTTTGATCATATCTATGATAATTTTGGATGTGGTTGTAATTATTGTTCATTTTCATGCGCCCTGCATTCTTCCTAATATTTCCTTTCCTGAAAGGATTGCTACTATCAGAAGACACGATTCATACTTTCCCAAGACAAGATTTATGAGCACAAAAATACCCAAAAATATTTAAATGGTTAAATCTATAACCTCATGTTATTCCAAACATAGAACATATAAATCAATCCCAATTCAAAATAATTTAAATACTAATTTGCACGTATATATATATATATATATATATATATATATATATATATATATATATATATATATATATATATTTTTGAAACAGTACAGAAGCGTATTAAGGCATAAAAAGCAAGAAATTTTATATTGTAGGCCATGATATATATATATATATATATATATATATATATATATATATATATTTTTCAAACACGGTCATTAGATTGTGAGTGAAATTGTGTAGAGGAACACTTCATAGACCTACTCACAAGTTATTGGGACCGAGGTTTTAAGCGTATTGGTACTGTAGACTGTTGATCACGCCACATAACGACCTCTCTCTCAGAAACTGTAAGCAAGGTACGCTTTGTATAAAGCCACAGGTTGAACAAACACAAATATGCTTGAGTAGGCGTTAAGGAATATATGTGGGGGAGGGCGAGTATATATATTTCTGTGTGTGTATGTGCATGTGGATATATATATGTATATATATATATATATATATATATATATATATATATATATATATATATATCAGTGTGTGTATGCATATATATGTGTGTATATATATATGTGTGTGAGTGGGTATATATATATATATATATATATATATATATATATATATTACAGACTCTCATCTAATTTTATTTTAAAATCAACACTAAACTTTATATTTTTGAAGTACTCTGAATGAGGAGACAGAAGTGAATATGAAAAAGAAATTAAGTGAAATTGACAATTAACGGTCCTTAATCAAACTTACATGCATCCGAGCAAAGATTATGTATCTTATGAAAAGTACACTTTTTATTTCTTGGTTACGCAATAGCATGATTATTGGACCAGATACTGTCCTGTCATTAAAGCAACCTTAAACTCTCTGAGATACAGCAGAAAAACGAAAACGGTCGGTGACATCTTATTCGCCTACACATATAAGAATCCATATTTGGAAGTCATGGTTCAGGTTCCAAAATCGAGGCGCAAAAATAAAGATCTCTACAAAGTCAGTCACTCTTCAGAATTTAAATAGAATGGACGTCCAGGTAAAACTGATATGATCTGCTATAAATTTGGATGTGCGGAATTGATAGAAATTTATTAAGGTTTCTGAGCTGAAAAGATTCAGTAACGTGTTGATTCAAAGAGATCAAACTGCGACTACGTGCTAAAAGAAGCAGATACAACGAAACAAAGAGACACTTTATCCTGAGAGCCAAGGAAAGGAAAAATTCAACTTATTCTTCAATCAACCCCTGGACAAAACGAAAAAGAAAAAAGAAAGAAAGGAAACCAAAATGAAAACCATTTCACAGATGAACTTTCGACCTAGCAAGGAGAAGAGAAAAGAGAAAAGATAAAAAGATTAAAATAAATATAAAAGAAAAGAGACATCTGTAAAAGACAGTAAAAAGAAAAGGAAGAGAAAAATAAAAATAAAGACTTTTTCGAATAACAGTTAAGTCCTTTGTTTCTATTGCCAGTTTTTTCTTTGCTCATTTTGCATTTTAGTCATCTGTAATTTCATGTAAGTTTGGCATAAGGTCTTTGTTAATATAATACTTACATTTCTGAAAGAAAAGTTTCCCCCGCATTGTTTTGTCTCGTAATATTTATTTTTGTTTTGTTTTGCCCCGTCTTTTATCTTTTAATATAGCCCACCTGTTTAATTCTTATTTATATATTTTAGTAACAAAGCTTTACTTTTATTTTTATATATTTGCCTTATGTTGTCACCTACCGTGTTTGTTCATTAATTGATTCCATTTAGCTCGGCCGTGTTTGATCAACCAGGAAAGGACCAATGGTAAAAGAATTCGTGATTTGATATTGTATGTTACCATGCCTCCCACTACTACCATAACAGTAAAATAGGGTGGTACGAAATAATATATATATATATTAGATGATTTTGGAAGTTGCTTTTCGTTTTTTAAAAGGAGATGTTAGGTCCTTTTCAGTCGTAGGAAGAAGAATGATTTCCATCGCATTCTTGTTATTAATTCCTCTGTTTTTTGCAAAAATTTGACGAAATAATTCCGTTTGTTTGTGTGTGGAATGTTCTTCAGAAAAAATGCCAAAATTAACTTTTTCCATATTTTTAAAGTTCTTATTTTAAAAATAAAGGTTCAGATTGCTAGACTATAATTTGGGAGCCGGTATATATGTGCGCAGGTATGTAGAAAAATAAGAAAGAACACGTTAGGTAAATAATGCGTTTTTTTTTAGTATTTTTGCTTTTATTTAAAAAAAAAAAAACAGTGCTCCATACAGAAGTAGAGCTTAGATTATAATTATTTTTTTAAAAAATATCATTCCTTCGCTACATAAGAGTTCTCGTGTTTTAAAAACGAGAGCCGAAGCCATCTTGCTACTTTAATTCAATTTAATTTTAATAATTGTATTGATGGCTTTGGCCCCGTTTTTGAAACATGAGAACTCTTATGTAGCGAAGGAATCATATTTTTAAAAAAAATAATTAATATATATATATATATATATATATATATATATATATATATATATATATATATATATATATATATATGTGTGTGTGTGTGTGTGTGTGTGTGTGTGTGTGTGTACATATGTCTGTATATATGCATGTATATATGCGTATTTATATGTGAGTATATGTGTGTATATGTGTGCATATGTGCGTGCGTATATATATGTGGGTATATGTATATATGTATGTATATATGTGTAATGTATACATATGCGTATGTGCATGTATGTATGTATGCATATTGATATATATATATACATGACTGTATATATATGAGTATATATATGTGTATATGTGTATATATTGTGTGTATGTATATATATATATATGTGTGTGTGTGTGAGTGAGTGTGTGCGTGTATATGCGTATATATGTGTGGGTATGTGTCTAAATATATGTATATATATATGTGTGTGTATATGCGTATAAATATGTGTGCATATATCTGTGTATATATATGTATATATATGTGTGTGTATATACGTATAAATATGTGTTATATTTATTTGTATATATATATATTTATGTATATGCATATGTGTGTGTATATATGTATAGATATGTATATATATATATATATATATACAGATAAATATATATATGTGTGTTTATATTCATCTATATATGTGTATGTATATATGTGTGTTTATATATATATATATATATATATATATATATATATATATATATATATATATATATATATATATATATATATATATATATATATAAAACAAACATACTCTGATATTGAGCACTTTATCCCATAAATATAGCACATCTTAAGATATATATATTATATTTACTCTACTTTACTTTTCGTTATTGGAATTTATTCCGTATACACCAATCCTGTACTTATATATATATATATATATATATATATATATATATATATATATGTGTGTGTGTGTGTGTGTGTGTGTGTGTGTGTGTGTGTGTGTGTGTGTAAATTTAAATGCAACATCTTTTTGTCTTCTTGAACCCCATTCATTTTTCACTTTTCCTCTTCTTTTTTCTTTTTATGTGCCATGTTCTTTTAGGACCTGGGCGACCATCGCTCTCCATCTCCCTCTATCCCTTTCAGCTTTCAACAAGATCCTTCCCTCTGCTTACTCCCCCAGACCACGTTCTGTCATCCACTTGCTTAAGTCCGCCATATATATCACGTGTTGTGTTCCCTCTTTCGACACGTGAGTATCAGATTCTCCAGGCCCACCTTCAGTATTATGTGTTCCAGAAACTTCATCTGCTTCTTCCTTATGTTAAGTATAAGACTCCTCCTTGTTTGCAACCTCTCTAAGACCTCATCATTACTCACACGCTCGGTCTATGATATCCTTATCACCCTTCTGTAGAACCACACCTCTGTCGCTTCGAGTTTCTTCTACATATTTGAGGAAACTGTCCAACATTCGCTACCGTAAAGAAAGACAGGTGCCATGTTACAGCTCAGTATTCTTTAGTTTGTTACCATAGAAATCCTCCTGTCTCGCAATACTCTGCCCAGCTTTTAGAATGTATCCTTGGCCATCCCACTGTCGCAGTAACCGTTGTTTGTCAAGACGCTTCCGCGTCTGCTTGATTCTATTGTTTCCGACCTGCAAATCGCATTTCGGGCTCATCCTCTTACTGATGACCATGCATTGTGTCTTCTTGTAGTTTATGCTTAGTCCTTTCTTCTCACTCTCCGTCGCTACCTTCTGTAGGAGATTTTGTAATTTCTTCTCCGTGTCTGCTATTAGTGTTGTGTCATCTGCGTATCTTCTGTTGTTAAGATTGTGGCAGCCAAAGCTAAATCCCGGTAGGTTTTCCAATTCACTCAGAATTGCCTCGCTGTATAAGTTTATCAGATCGGGTGAGAGGACGCATCCTTGCCTTACGCCTCTTTCTATTTTTGTATATTCACTGAACTCGTTCCCTATGCATATGGATGCTGTTTGCTGCCAGTATATGTTCTTTATTATTCTGATATCTTTCCCGAATATATCAATGTTGATGAGCAGTTCCATCAGATCCTTGTGGCGTACTTTGTCGAAGGCCTTTGCGTAGTTTATAAAACATAGGTACACACACTTCTGCATTTGTATCGCTATTTCTGATAACATTCTGAGCATAAATATCAGGTTCTTTGTTCCGGTGTCTTTAACGAACCTACACTGTTCTTGTCCTATCTCTGGCCTGATTCTGCTGCGCGCACTATTCATCAGAATACGGGTGATGAGTTTTGTCACGATTAGGCTTATTTTTCAGTGGAGTTCGCATTCATTTGCGCCTGGTTTCTTAGGTATAGCTGTGAAGATCTGCTGAGGTATTTCGGTATGTCCCGTTCTTGTATATTTCATTTGGTTCAATTTCGCCAGTGCGGCTTTTGTTTCGGTTTTCAGAATTCTGGATCCATCAATAGTTCTGTGTATTGCTGGTTGTTCCCTTCCGTCGTGGAAGAGTTCTCCAATAGACTCTCTGCAGCATTGAAGAATTTTTTTCTTCAATAGTATGAGTGTTACATCCTTTGATTTTAGGCAGCCTGTTGATGAGCATGTCTGTTCTGTTAGTTTTCTTATTTGTTGGTGCATGCATTTTTTGTTGTTGGCACTCCATCTTTTCTAGCTTCACTACCAGAATACTTCGGAAAGTTGGTATCCTAGAACTCATTTCTTAAATGCACTATCTCGTATTAGTCCTAATCCTTTGACGTTCTTCTCGCCGCCTGCATAAATTATCCTGCGTTTGTCGCTGACAAAATCACCATTGTTTGGCCATCTGGTTTCACATACACCTAGAATGTTGATGTTAAATCTGTTCTTCTCTTGTTTAACATTACCAAACTGTTCACAGTTGTTTAATGTTTGGACGTTCCATGTCCAGAGAGTTATTTTGTGTTTGACGTGAGGGATAGGTTCCGAGGAATTTTATCAATTTTACGCCGTTTAATCATCCTTATTCTCTTACATTTTTATTCTCCGTTATCCTTCGCGTAATAATGGCATTAGCATCTTACTTGGTGTGAAATGATTAAAAAAGTAATATAAATCTCATATCATGTGCATATATGTATATATCTATATCTGTGTGTATATGTATATATATATATATATATATATATATATATATATATATATATATATATATATACACAAATAAATCGTAAACACACGGAAAAAGAAAATAGATTTAAATAAAGAATACGTCAATATCCATTAATGGTGGACGTTGTCGAATAGAACAAATAATGTGAACACAATTGCAGAAATAGCGAATGAGGAGGGGAAATTGTAACAGGAGTAAAATAGATAATTTACCACCTTATTCAAGCTGATCTTCCACCTCCATAGCCCTCTTACTTTTTGTCTGCGAGTAACAATGTGCCTCACCTACGACTTCTGAAAATCCTCTCTCACGTGCCAAATGTCTTGTGTATTGAATTTATCTTTTCTAATTGATCTCTGTAGCTTTATGTTGAAATGATTATTCCTCTTCCTGTTGTGTAGTTTTCCTCTCTACTGTTCCCACTTTTTAAAAATTATTCTCCATTCTCTTGAATGTAGTAGTGTTTCCGATGTAATTATATTTATAAATTTGTTTTCTCGTTTGGAACGCAGTTCCCTAAGTATGTGTAAATTAATTATGTTGGTCATATATATATATATATATATATATATATATATATATATATATATATATAAGGAAAAAAGCAGATCATCGGTGAATTCGGTAATAAATTTATTTCTACAGATAAGATTTAATATCTACTTCACCAGACCGAATTTACAAAATGGTTTAAATTTATCCAGATAATATATTACATCACAAAAGAAAAGAAAAAAAATAATTTAGACATTCATTTCCTGTTGAGATGTAATATATTGTCTGGATAAAATTAGTTGTGAGTTAACTGAAAACTGACCCAGGATATTCTCATTGAGAGCAGGCAGATATGATTTTTACATACGCCCGCACGAATGGTAATGGACGCGAGGCTGCACGGCTGTATCAGATTGAATTTCCAAACCGAAAGCAGCTGTTTATCGCCACGTTTCTAACACAGGATCCGTGGCACCACAGACTATGAATCGGGGAAGTCTTAGATCCGCTAGTACAGGTATCTGCACACGTAGAGTGGCCCTAGTATATCCTACATCTCACAGTACCGTATGGATGGTATTTCAAGAGCAGTTCCTGTATCAGTATCATTTGGAACGGGTGTAGGGGCTTTCAACCTCTAATCACTCACCCCGGTATAACTTTTTCCAAAAATTTATTGCACAAACTACCGATCCGTTGTTTGTCTCGTCAGTCTTGTTTGCGGATGAGGCAACATTTGGAAAAGATGGATTAACAAATTTAAACAACCAACATTTGTGGGCGGATCGGAATCCTCATTGTAAAATACAGACATGTCAACAAAATCTGTTTACGATTAAATGTGTAGGTTGAAGTTGTAAGTGACTGTCTGGGAGGCCCATATGTTCTCCCACCACATCTTACAGGAAATGCCTATAGGGCTTTTATTTCAAACATACTTCCAAATCTACTAGAGGATGTACTCCTGCTAATACGAAGACGCATGTGGTTCATGCATGATTTCCAGCGCATTTTAGGCACATTATTCGCGATACTTCCTGGCATCTACCATGAAAGAAAGATATGTAGGGGCGGACCTGTTCCTTATCATGCACCTTCCACCGACTTCAAAACTTTCGATTTTTATCTGTGGTGCCACTTAAAACAATTATATTTTTGTTTGTGGGTTTTAGTAAGACCGTAAATTTTTGGTGTTCTAAAGTGATATTCGATGAGTCTATACCACGATTTTTTTTCATCTGTTTCGTGCTTTAGTTGTTTTGTGTGTCAGTAGTTATTTTTTGTTCGTTTATTTTTTCTTATATGTCTGTATGAGTTATTCTATGCATGTAATCCTGTTTATGATTATTATGCCACCTCCTTTGTTAGAGGGAGTAATGCGGATTTCCTTATTTCACTCTAGGTTCTAGAGTGCATTTAGGTTTCTCAGTGGTAATGTATTTTTGTTGTTGGTTTTATAATAGTCGTGATTATGCTTTGAATGAAACCTTTGGTGTACTCGGAATCGTTATGCTTGTGATTTTTTATTATAATGTCTACTATGTCTCCTTTGCGAAATCCGATTGCAAATTCTAAACCGGAGCTGTGGGCTACTTGTTCTGTATTGGAAAGCGTTATATCCCATATATTTTATATTAAATTAGGATTTCTGATATATTTCAACTTGCTGTTGATCCATAGGTTGGTGAGTTTTGTGTCAAGTTTTTCTTTTGATTGTCACTCATTCGTTTGACATTTTGGTGTAGCTGAATCATTTCTGGCTTTGTTATAACGTTCTCATGATGGAGTTGCATTCTAACATATCTGGCTTTGTTAGTGGTTAGTTATTCTAATGCTTTTAGTTCTTCAGTAAATGCTTTTAGGAAATTGCATGCATATGTTGGAAAAATGTGATGTTCTAAATATTTTGTCTGTACATCGTGGGATCACTTTTTCATGAATGCATTTCAGCAATCGAACCACCCTGGCGTGCTATGACTATTCAGCCACAGAGAAATTCCGCTTAAGCGAAGGCGTGTGTTTAAAAGCAGTAATTCCAGCTTTTCTAAAACGCAATTCCTCTGTGTTGAACGGTCATAGCACACTAGGCTTAATGGTGGTTCAGTATAGTATACAGATTCGATTCCTGTCGGAAGACGCATATTTTCTACGAAAATTCTCAAGCATTCAGAACGGTACATGCAATTAATACTGTTTAATTAAAAGAACAGAGTATTTACTCAAATAAGTATATCCCTAAAAATAATGTATAAAGAGAAAATATATTAAATATATGCATACACATGTGCAGATATATTACAATATATATTCATTAAAAAAGACTAACAAGGTACTGCGCTTCCGTTTTTTATTTAATTTTCATGTGTTCTTATTAATTTTCTTTTGGACGTAAATTATATACAAATTTTCCAAATGTTTTATATGTCCGAGAGGTTTCGACTATACTTTCAGCCAATATCAAGGGTGAATTTTATTTTACTTTTAACTGAATGCGTGGATTGTTTTACACATGTAGCTAGATATATAGGATATTTTATTTTCCAAACACGATCAGCACGAAGTGGTCATGTTCATAGGTGGTATCACTGAGTATTAGCTTTTTCTTTTTTTTTTTATTAATAATGCTTCCATTATTTTTAGAATTTTTCACATATGGATGAGGCTATTATATTTGTATTATCGGGAATTAATAGAAAACTTATGGGATATTTGAAGAAAAAAGTAAGAGAAAGAATTTCGAAGAACTAGAAGCCAAGGAAGAATGGAGCAAAATAACTGTGCGTGTAGTGATCTTGTAAGGAACTATCAAAAACGCTTAAAAGCAATAATCAAGAATAAAGATTAGACAATTGATTACTGAGGTAAGAGGGCAAATAATTTTGTCCTCTGTTAAGGCTGTTTTTTAGTGATTTGTTTTGTATTATGAATTGACATTAAAATAAAATTTTATATTCTTTGAAATCCATTATTTCATCATTTGTAAAAAATGCACATGAAGCTTCAGAGAAAATTTTAGGTATAAAGGTTTATTTTAATTATGGAAGAAGGGGGAATAATTCTGTTCACAGCTGTATAGATATATATATATATATATATACATGTATATATATGTGTGTATATATATATATATGTTCACAGCTGTATATATATATATACATGTATATACATGTGTATATATATATATATATATATATATATATATATATATATATATACGCATACATAATTTGCACGTACAACATACTTTAACAGAATAATTTCAATAGATTTTATATTTAACACATCTTGATTGATTAGGTTTGCATATTTTCTTAAAGATAAATTTCATGTCAGCGTTCATTTTTTATTGAAGATTAAATAAAGATAAAACAAACGCGATTCCAATTTATAACTGCCTTTGATAAAAAATTATTTCTGTCTTATCTAATTTTCCAACATTAATTTAACGATTTTTTCTGCATGGGTGTATATCTATGTGCCGTATATTTTTGTGTGTGTTTGTGTGTATGTATATACAAGAATATGTGAGAATCTAGAATAATTACTTGAGTATACGGGATTGCAAGTGGTTGACTTTCACAGCAGTAATTTAGCAATTAGAAAATCTGGTATCAATTAGAATCAAATATTAAAATTCGACAATGTAGAATGAAAACAAAGAGGAAACGTTTATAAATTTAACGTGTTTCGCTTTTATTTCAACTTCATTAGATTTTTTTTAGAAATAATTTATGGAAGAGAAAGCTCCAGTACTTGTTTGTTTTTCATTAGTCAGATAGATCTTACTGGTTTTTGTCTTGTCCTGTTAGTGTTTGTGTACGCGCGTGTGGATTGTAATAGGGACTTTTTGTGTCTGACTGGTAGTGTCCGTGTGTTTAATTCCTGAAGATTATAGTGAGTAGATAAGGGGAAAGTGTGTGTCTGTATGTCTGTTTGTATCATATTTCTATTTGCTTTTGCAGAAGTTGTTGATGTCAGTAACTTTGTTAATTGTACGCTACTTGTGAGTAATACGTGAATATATATATATATATATATATATATATATATATATATATATATATATATATAACAAAAAATAAAATCCAGAATAATCATCGGATTCTACTTTGAGAATTCAGAATTAACAGCCCTTTAATATTTATGCGAAGAAATATATTAAAAATACTTTCAAGGACCTTTCTAGGTACCCTACTTATTTCATATTCAATGCGAAACAAAAAGCTCATAAAATATTACAAAATAAAAAATTGCCCCCTCATGACACACCCAACGAATCACAAAATTATACTGTTCTAACCATTAACACTATCAACACTACAATCGAAAAGAATTTATCTAAACTCAACTTAAGACTAAACAACGAATGTGGAATTTACTTTATCAGCCGCAAAGATTGCTAGAAAGAATATATTGGAGAAACTTCAATATGTTTGAATAAAATATTATATAAACGCAATAGAGAATTTTAAAAAGCAATGCATTAAACGCATTGGTCACTTACCGTAATGAGGCTGACCACAATTTTGGCATAAAAATGCTACTCTAATTAAAAGAGAGAATAAATGACTAAGATGAAAATGTTTAGAAAGTACCTTAATCATTAGATCATCCACAGTACATTTGCATCCAAGTTCTTACAATGTGGGATATTTAATAACACAAATGACGGAAACAAAAAGAAAATAATAAGAATCTAAATGAAATTGACTAGATTATATACCCGCAAAATTTTTTAAATTCTAAATATGAAATTTCCAGCGCCTATCGTTCATGCGTATGTGTAGTCGCATCATCTTCAAGCATTTTTGAATAACAATAATCCTAAATCATATGCCCGAAATGGGAAAAGGACATTCTATCCTACATTTCTTACCCACATCCACCAACAATATTCCTCAATCTCTCCTATGAAATCCTAACTAGTCCCCATATATACATTTCAAAGTCTGTTGGAATAAAAACAACAGTTTAAAAAAAAAAAACAATGTTTATTTACAATATGAATTCATACTATTTACATGAAAACAAAACAAAATAAGGTTAGTAATAAAAAAACCCACCCTAAATCAGAAACATCAGTTAATTGGACGAAAAAATTGCGGGATTATAATAGTATAAAAACAATCATCCATCCAAAAACACTCACACAAACACGCACTTTCAGTCACAACAACAATTACGAAAACACACACGCGAAACGAAAGAACTGACATCACTAACCATCTAACGAGGAAGGGAATGGGGAATTAAACAAAAGACAAATAGGGACAGAAATAAAATGAGCAATAAGCATACATAGCGGAAGTTAACCGGAAACAGGAAATTAAAGATTCAAACTAAACCTAAACTAGCCTAATATCGGGACGGGTTATCTCTGTTCAACCCAGGAAGGATTCTGTACCTAACCGACATCAAAGTGACACCAGGTCAGCCCCTTTCACTCTACACAGTCTCAAGATTTACCACCTTTTGCCGAATACTGATGAAGAGAGTCAACGCCTTTCCGTCCTAATCTTGACTTTAAACAGATGCTTAAAGTACAAGATCAGTTGAGAAGAAGTAAACTTCTCACCTCCATAAAATCCCTTCTGACGTGTCGACTAAATCTCATGATACCTCCCTAGCAAGCAGTGGAACACATAAAGTTCAGCTTTTGTCAACGGCGGTGCCACATTGCTACAAAGAGAAGAGGCCTCAAGGACAAAGAACTTTCCCTGCAACATGCGAACCATGAGGCCTTCAACAAACTTACACAACGGTGCTACCAACTTGCAAATAAAGAAGACGTGACCAGGGTCTTGACTTCCCCATCACAGCGTCGGCAGTTTGGCGATTTCTCCAAACCCGCTGCGCAAAGTTTTTTGGCGACCCAGAGAGGGCCCCACGCATCACCAGCCAGGTGAGGGATGCCTCATCGTTATTGAGACATTTCAACCCGAGCGCCCAAGGCCAGATTGAGCGAGCCTCCTGCTTCGTAAGACCAAGTTCGTCAATCAGGTCATCATGGATGAACCCCCTGACTAACACTTTATATAATGCCCTACGTCACAACGCCTGGACGTTGGAGAGGCCATCCGACGTCCGTAAGAGGCATTTCAGGGTAAGACGACATTCACGGTTGAATGGGCATTCGACTCGGGGGTGAACGGTGGGCCTCCTCCTCGCACGAGTGCACACTTCTCAAAGATGGGAAATTTCTACGGGCGTCTTCCTTCCAGAAGGCGCCCTCCTCATCCAGTTCGCGACACAAACGATCTAGGAACCCGATGCGAAGCATATCGAGATGAATCTCAATGCTAGGTATACCCAGACCGCCTTCAGGTGGATAAAGGCAACAGATCTCCCGAGATACCCTAGCGGCTTTGCCTCTTCACAAGAAAAATAACAAGAGCCTTACCAATAAAATTAGTGTGGCATACGGAAGTGGAAGTCCCGAGAGTCGGTAAAGGAGAATCGGGTAGATATGTGAAACACATATCTCCGCCCTCCCCTTCAAGGAAAGATTCCTCCGAGACCACAAATCAATTGCGATCTCGGCCTTCCCTTGTACCTTCGATAATTCATTCCCAACTGGAGATCAGGACTGAACCAGACGCCGAGTATCTTGACCGGCCCATCTATCCAGTGGAAAGGTCCGGGAAGAGAAACTCCCTTCCATGCACCCAACCGCAAGCCAACAGACTTATCGCGGTTGATCTTGGCCCCTGTCACCATCTCATAACCACTGATTTCTTTGCTGATTTCGTTAATCTCGGCTCTGCTCGACACAAGAACCGAAACGTCATCAGCAAAGGCAGAATACCTGGCTGAATGGTAGCACCAGGTAGGGAAATTCCGTGTAGGACCGGATTCGCCTTTAACTTGGAAGGAAAGTTCCAACGCAAGAACGTAAAGCAGGGCGAAAGCGGACAACCCTGACGAATAGATCGAGACAATACGAAAGGTTCCGATCTTACACCGTTCACTTCCATCAGCGCACCGAGAGTCGCATACAGAAGACGGATCCAGGATCGAAATCCGGCCCGAAACCGGCAGCCGAAAGAACAGCCCCAGGAATCGATGGTCAACCCTATCAAAGGCCTTGGACAGATCCAAATTGATCAGCGCAGCTTCACTGTCGACTTTCTCTATGATCAAGCAGACCATGTGAAGGTTGTCCTGAATAGTCCTGCCCTTCACAGCACAAATCTGTTCAGAGCCAATCAGACTAGACAGGACAAGCTGCAAAATCTTTAACTCTGTATTTAACATAATTAAAAGGCGAAAATTGCCTATCCCATCCCCACTGTTTTTGTCCTTACGCAGCAACTTGATCATACCCCTGGTGAAGCGTTGAGGTATAAACCTCTGCTTCATCCAGTTGTTGAAAAATCAGTTCCAGCAAGGGAACAAAAACGGTCGACTGCCTCAGGAATAAACTTCGTAGGGTAGACCATCTAATCCTCGAAGATTTATCCAGGCAAACCTGTTTCAACGCTCCCAGATTTCCGACTCTGTGATGGGACCCTTGCACCCAGCCGCTTCAGCTGTCTCAAGGCAGAGAAAGTCGGCTAAAATCGAACTGAGCAGGGCTCAGATCGGGCTCCATAGTAAAAAGATCCCGAAAGTAATCTCGAAAAGCCTCACATATGCCCGAGTTTGTCGTCACGTTCCGCTTATCCGGCAATGTGACGCACGCGATATGCCCCATGATGCATTCCTTCTTTCCTCTGCGCGCAATTCTGCGGCCATATTCGTCGCCTCAGATGACATTTTTTAACCTAGCCCTAACTACCAGAGCTTGATCCTTCTTGATAACCAAGGAGGCCAACTCTGCCTTAACTAAGGCTACTTCCCCACTATCATGGGATTTAACTTCCCGATCAACTTTTTTCTCTACAGGCCGTTTGCGCCGCTAATCTATTTAGATTGAGTCGACGACTAAAATCGGCAACAAACGATCGAATTTTAGATTTTAATTTGTCCCACCAGGCTTTTCCCACCACAGCCACCCCCAGTCAGTTCCCTTTGCAACATTAGTAACAGCTCTCCCCGGAATTCCTGCTCGCCAAATAACGAGCAGTTAAATTTCCAGTAGACAGCCATCCTAACCTTAGGCTTATCTAAGTTTACACGGACCCGGACAAGCCTAAGATCCGAATAAACTATATAATGGGAACTTGGACACCCTAAGAGCCCTACATCGACTCTCCTAACTAAAACTTGGTTGAGGTAGCTAACACGCACCGCTACAGCCGAGCTGCCACTATTTGTCCAAGTCCAAACTGCCCGCCGGGGTCCTCATTCCGGTACTTGTCGACAAGATCAAAACCGTCGACAAAGTCGTGAAAAGGTTTCACGCCCTAGATATTAGTATCCGAATTTGTATTTGACCCAATACGATCTATGTCGGTGTCAAGGATGGTATTCCAATCCCCCGCTAAAACTAACCGACGTGATGTCATAAAACGGCCCGATCTGCCAAAACAAAGCAGGCTGCTCAGTCTGGATATTGGGCCCATAAACCCCAATGAAACGCAGAGCGTTATTCTTTATGGTAATATCCAGCACGCAAAGTCTGCCCGCCGGATCTGCGAAGACAAGAGCACACGCAACCTTTAAAGTCTTGCTCACCAGCCAAGACCCACCCCTCGAGTGTCCATCAAAACATACTGAATAAAGATAAAACCCTTAGACAGAATGCCTTCATAATCGCGAGAAGAAAAATGGGTCTCTTGCATACAACATATATTCACCCCTAAGCGCTGAAGGTCGCGAGAGGGCCTCACCCTTCAAGACTCCGACCTCAGGCCTCGGGCATTCACATTTGCAACCAGAGTGACATTATCAAAACGATTTGGGTTGTTCTCCAGGATAGAACATAGCCGGGGTGAGGACACCGACAGCCCGTCCCATTGATCCAGTGGCCATCTCAATTTCGACAGTATCATCATGAGACAAGCCGCCAATGTCCGCAGGGTAGGTTAGTTTAAGAGTTCCATACAGGGATGGGTGAACAAAAACGGGGGACCTCCCTGTACAGTGTTTATTCATTTCATGTATTTGAAGATCCAAGCCGCTGTACACCAATTTCAGGGACGCGTTTGCCTCCTCTATCATGCCCCATCTTGACTCGGGCCAGATCAACGACTCTTTTTTTCAGCAGTTTTTAAATTTTAGGACACTTTGAGGTCCTTCCCATTGATGTGCTGAAAATTCCATAAAACCTTTAATGGTTTAGGGTTTCTCGTTTGTCCGAAATCTCTTTCCGCTTGTTCCGGGATACGCGGCAGATATCTTCCCCTGGGAGATATGGTGGTTTGATTTTTTCTTTCTTTTCCCTGGAAACCGGTGCTTCGGGACTTCAGTTCGTTTTTTTTTGTGGATATTATGTAGGGTTGGAGTTGAGGCATTTTGAGGTGTGTATGTGGGCATGTTGTCAGATATGGTCTTAAAAGGAAGGTAGAATTGAAGGGCTGTCACTTTGTGATTTTAGTTTTTTTCGAAGAACTTGTCAGTGATTTGGGTGGAAGTGGTTTCGAAAATGATTTTTTTTTGTTGGTTGATGGAGGGAAGACGGGGCAGAGGATGAGGGGCAAGGCACCCCCAGCGACTTTTTGGTTTTTAGCCCAGTATTTTTTCTTCCTTCATTAAGTCTAAGATTTTCTGCCACTTTAGTTCATTCATCTTTTGGATGTTGGATGCAGATTTTCATAAGACGCCAAGGCGTCGCCATTAGTACTGGAAGAGGGAATGGGGCTGTAAATGTTTATATCCCCAGGGTCATGCTGGGACAGAGGTCCTGCTTTTCGGATCTTCTCTCTGCCCCTACCCACTACACGCCATTCCCCTCTTCCTTCTCCTTATCCACACTTGTGGGAGGCGTCGGTTTTGGGAGTAATGTGGGCGAAGATCCAACCGAGGGATTTTCCACACCGGTCCGTGTCGTAGGTAGGCCCATTACAGGCGCCGAGGATTTAACAGTCTCGGCCAGAGGGGATTTTGGTCGCCAGTGGCTAGAACTCCAGGGGCCTTCTTCGCTTGGCCAGGAGGAGGAGAGGTGACCAGTTTCTCCACACCTTCAGCAAGTAGGTTTTCTACCGGTCACAAATTTTCCAAACAGATGGGGATGGATACGAAGGCCAAACGATCGAGCATTATATCAAAAGTCCATCCTCCGTTCAGGTTGTTGGAAAAAGAGCCCTAAATTTGTCCGTGCTGCATAAAAAATGCAAGCAGGTACTCTCCATTACCAGAGGAGGGACCTCAAATACGGCCACACTGGTCCTCGCCGCCCTCATTTCTGTTCTTAAAATGAACTCCTTTGCGATATTCTTTTTACAACTTCTAGGCAATTTCAGCAAGAGGGCGATTCCGCAGTTTGTCTCCTTAGCTTGTGCTTCCTTCGGCACCTTGTCTTTAATACTTTTTTGAGACCGGCATTTATCCTCTTCTCCTTTGCTTGTAGCATCCTTTACATTATCCTTCTCTAAAGGTATATTAGGGGTAGCATTTTCTCGTTTCTTTGTTTTTAATTTATCCGGGGGTTCAGCCTTCCACGGAGACCGCTATCCACCCCAAAAAGGTCCATTTTTTCCTACCGACCGACTCACAACGTCGG
The DNA here is from genome assembly GCA_903632075.3 of Acanthosepion pharaonis. Lineage (NCBI taxonomy): Eukaryota > Metazoa > Mollusca > Cephalopoda > Sepiida > Sepiidae > Acanthosepion > Acanthosepion pharaonis. Next base: position 815,066 of record CAHIKZ030001107.1, on the reverse strand, counting down.
CCATTTTTGAAAAGGAAAAACTTCACCCAGTGGATCTAATGAGAATTTGTTCAAAAATCAAAAAGGAGTTGGGATAGGGAGAAAAAAAATTAAGGAAATAAAAGAAAAACGCAAAAAAGCACCAAATTTAGATTCTTCTAAAAAAATTCTTTTAAAACAAATAAAGAAAGAAGGCCTGGATACTTTTCTAAATAATCAATAATCAATAAACTCTTTATAAATAGAAATTATATTTAAACCAAAAAGAAATAAACTTTAAAATAAAGGTTTTAAAATAAAAAAAAACTGGGAAAGCTATAAGTTAAAATTAAAAATAAATAAAACTAATAGAGTATTTAAATTAAACTATACTAGCTCAAATAATTAAATAAAAAGAAAGAATATGTTAAGACTTTAAGGAAATTAAAACGAATTCAAAATGGCTCCCAAAAAAAGCTCCCGAAAAGAAATAAAAAACGAAACAAGTTAGAAATAAAGAAAAAAAAAAAAGTTCAAAATTTAAAAAACAATAAATGAACTCCTTTTTTTTTTAAAACACGTCAATTAAATTAAACCGTAAAATGAAAAAGAGAAGAAATAGCACAGTGGATAAAGTGAACTAAAAAACCCTTCTGCCTCTTCTCTTCGGTAAAGTCTTCGAGGCTTTAATCAACGCCGAAGTGCTTAAGCACCTTTACTTCAAATAATCTTCTCTCCGACAAGCAAAAAAGGTTTCCGCTTTTTTTTCTACCGCTGACGTGCTCACGGCCATAACTGAATTTGTATACCAAGCGCTCAAAAAATGGAAATAAAAACCCATGGCTTTAGACATCTCTAAAGCCTTTGATTGGCATGCTGGCCTTCTTCGTAATTCAGGGATACGGCATTACAGGATGATTAGTTGACTTAATACAATCATTCTTCTCAAATTGTGAAAAAAAAAAAAAAAAAAAACGGGTTCTCCGGCTCCTTTATCAAAATGCTGGTGTTCCCCAAATCTATCTCGGGCCCTAACTGTTCCTGATCTTCATCAATGACTTTCCGGTGTCATCTTTTTCAAAAAGGCCTAAAAAACGATACTACTATTTGAAGGTCTTTTCAATAACAAATCTGGTATCAAAGAAATGACTAACCTGCCCGTTGGTCTCGAAAAGGACCTCCAATCTGTGGTTGATTGGGCCAGGAAATGGCTTGTAAAATTTAATGCCAAAAAAACGAAACTGCTCTTCTTTATCCACCACAAAAACCGTCACATCAAATTGAACACTTTATCCACTGTGCCATGTGTCCTTGTGGATAAAAACGTCGTTAGTTTCATCCAGTGACAGGATCTAAAGAGTGTGAGTTTAAGGCGGTGGAGAACTTGGAGAGGGAATTAACAGGAGATAACTGATAACTAGTCAAACCAAAATAAAAATAAAGGTTTGCGGCCTAAGTCGCTAAAGAAAGAAAAATAAATCAATTGGAATTAATTCGAAAAATAAAAAAAAAAAAAAACACAAATTGCTATAAACTAAAAAGGAGGGAAAATAATAAAAATTTCTTTTTCTTTTTCTTTTCTTAAACTGGACTTATTTTTCAATTCGATAACTGAAAAATAATAAACAGAAAGAAAACAAAAAGGCTGTAGTCCGATAAGACTTTTGTCAAACCGGACTAAAATAAAAAAAAGTTATCCAAAGCCAAGAAACAATAATTTGAACAAAAGAAACGAATAAATGAAAGAAAAAAATAAATCTTAACGAATAACTTAACTTATAGAATAAACTGTTGGCTGAAGAAAGTTTGTCAATGCAAGAAAACACGATAGATTAAAAAAAAAAAAAAACACTTCCGGTCAAAAACTCGTCTGACAAGCGAAAAGCTAATTTTGAAATGAAAAATCTTGAAATTTACAGAGCTTTATAAGCATATACATTCTTAATATTAATTACATGAAAACGGTGAAACCAATTTTTGCAATAAGCAGCGAAAGGGTGAACATATTGTATCAACATATTAGTTACTTTCGGAAAGAGGTTAAATTAAGGTAGGGTTGGGGTGTATATTTTTTAAGCGAATGATGACATTAGTTTGAAGCATATCGTCTGGTCTGTTTCAACGACAGAGTTTGTTGGCATTTTTGTTACGCCGTTAAATTCGTATTTGTATAATTAATCTTTTCTAAATGGGTTGTTTGTATATAAATACGTCGTATTGAACTACAATTTGTTTTTTGACGACTTCATAAAGGTTTTTTTATCTTATGATTGGGTTTTTTTTTAAACCTTTTGCTTGAAATTGAAATTGTTTATAGAATATGAAATTTTTAAAATTTTGAGCTAATTATTTAATACGAAATTTGTTGATGTTGGCAAAAACCGTTAACTCATGTTTATGATTTAATAAATTTTCGTTTTTAGAAACTTAATAATGTGTAGTTTTTTTATGTAGGCATAAAAGGCAATGGGTCATCCCAGGTTTTACAAGTTTTGTTCTATTTATTATTTTCCATTTTACTTTTGGTCTTTTATTTTATTCGTTTCTTTTAAATGCCAAATATATTTGTATAGGGATGTCTGATTTCTATTTCTAATATTATTGAAGGAGCTTTTTTGTTGTCTCCACCTAATTTTAGATTCATTCTTCGTGGATCCTATATATATCATTTCAATGTTAGGACTCGTAAAGGATGAGATTGTGCATTTAGTATTGACACAGATTTTATGCGGCATTTATTTTCCAATTCACTATATATTATCTTCCGGGTTTCTTTCAATCTATTTTAAAATAATTTTTTCATTATTTTTGTCTAATTTGAGTTTAGGGCTTTTATTAATAATATTTTGGCATGCGTGTTTTCCGTAAATTTTATTATTATGTTTTTTTTTTTTATGAAATTTTTCTAGATTTTCAGTTGATACTATTCAATTTAATTTTAATGTTTTTATTAAAGATCTTAAAGTAAGTTTGCTATCAGTTTTTGAAAGTGTTTTTTTAAATATTTATAAAACAATTCTTTTTTGTCTTAGCTTAATACTGACCATTTGGTTGAAATAAAAAAATGCTAAAAAATTTTTTCTTTTCTGGTCAGTCCCTATTGTTTTTCTATAATTAATATTTAGCGTTTTTGTATCTACTATTTTTAGAGCTGTGTTATAAAAATTATGTGTTGTTGGAATATTTATTCATTTGTATATAAAAAAGTGTAACGTAGGTTAGTACAATATGTCTATACATTATATTTTTAAAAAGTGCTCAATAGAGTAGAACTTAATAATAATAATAATAATAATATATATATATATATATATATATATATATATATATATATATATATATATATCACTTTATACCTTATCATTAGTGGATAACATATTTGAGTAGACGCTCCGTTTATTTGAAACAATATATTTATTTTAGTCCACTAGCCTGAATATTCGAGGAATCTTTTTAAAGGAAAAGATGCGCGCTCCGTTTTTAATAAGATTTCTCGAATATTCAGGCTAGTGGACTAAAATAAACGTACTGTTTAAAATAAACGCAGCGTCTACTCAAATATAGGTATCCACTAAAAATAATGTTAAAAATGACAAAAATCACATCTTTGGGGAATGGGTCAGTTCAGTCTTCCAGAATTATATTAAATGTGAGTTCAAATATAGTTTATATTATGTATAACTTAATTATAAAATTTACCGCATTCGGGTATTGGAAATTTTCATCCAGAATGCAAACTTTATGTAAAAAAGTTAATTTGGAGCGAAACCTATTCTTCATAAAATTTAAGTATTAAGATTTGTATGAATTTTCAAGTATTATTTTTGAAAAAGTGGACTTTTGTCGCTGAATAGTTGTTGAAAACGAAAATGAACAAAATAAATACAGTTGAATATTGTCACTAGTGCTGAATAAATTCATTCACATTATACGTAACTTCAGGGATCCTCTAGATATGAATAATTCCCGAGGCAAAGTGTTTAAGGCAATAAAGCTTATTTTATTGTGTAGAATTTGAAAAAATAATATCGAATAATTCTAAATTTCTATCAGTTGACACGTAAAAATTGTAAATGAGAAGAAAAGGCTCTTCTTTACTAATAACAAATTGGACACTACCAAAACCTTTCCGATAAGAGTTGAAAACGGTGCCCGTAACCTTTTATGCAAAGGAGAAAATAAGCATTTATACGCCATCAATTGAGCATTAGTTTTATGGAATGTTTCTATATCAGAGACAATCATTATAATGAGAGCCGAGTATCTGCCCAACTCTATTTGATAATATAAATTTCTGCTTAACTGAACTACTTGAAAATCAACTTATCTACACTTTGATCAAATCTCTAATATTTTTCCTTCTTGTGTGATTTCTGCGAAGAAATTTTCAATTCTGACAAGGCTAATGTTTATAATCATCCACGTTTTATTGCTGAATTCAATTTGTCTGAATTAATGTCAGAATATTGGACATATCAGGATTCAATTTCCTTCTTCTATTTGCAGTTCAAGGTAATCAATTAATAGAAACTATTTCTTACAATATATGGCACCATTTTCCTATGACGGAATTAAGTTTTGTGTTCTTCACAATAAAATCGTGTTGGTATTTTAAAACACAAGGTAATTAAAACATTTCACAAAGAAAATAAATAGATTATGGAGGTATTTTTCGGGAAGAAACTTGAAATATATATATATATATATGTATATATATATATATATATATATATATATATATATATATATATATATATATATATGGAGAGAGAGACAGAGAGACAGAGAGAAAAGGAAGAATATAATATCAAACCCGTAAGTGGTAAGGATAATTCAAGTAGATCTTTTTAATATAAAAATATTAAAACGATAGATCCATGTAGAGAGCTCAGTGTATTTATATACAATATGATATACGCCAAGAAGGAAAAAAGACTTAACACATCATCGAAGAATTCCGTAATAAATTCATTTCTACAGATATGTTTTAATTATCTGCCTCATCAGATCTAAATTACAAAATGGTTTAACTTTATCCAGAAAATATACTCAACATTATTTAAAATTAAATCACAATTGAACAGGGAGTAAATGTCTAAATGACTTGACGTAAAACAATTGTCCTGTGGATTTACAAAATTGAAGAGAAGATTGGGAAAGATAAATTTAATTTATATATGATCTCACTCCTTTGTTTAATAGCTGACTAGTATTTTTATATTTAATTATTTTAATTTTTTCTTCCAGGCACAAATTACATCTATTTCTGAAGCTGTTGCTTGTTTGGGTTTTACCTATAATCTTCCATTCTGTTTGTGGGGTAAAGTTTCTATCCTTTAATTCCAAGAAATATTTAGACAGAACTGTTTGGTGTTTTAGATAAGAGTCAGAGAATGAATGCTTGTGATTGTAGAGCCTATGCTTCCAGGCCCCAGCGAAAATTGCGAAGTATACTTTTTTTATTATTTACATTTTCTTTAGGGGAAATGGTTGCTTGGTATATAACATTTTCGGTATTGCATATATCTCCAACTCGGCGGGTGTTTTTGGTTCTACAATTATAAGAGGGTTTACTATCTTTTTGGTTATTGCCATAAAATTTGTTTAATATTTTATAATTGTGTGAACTAATAATATTTTAGATGTTATTTGTCAGGAGTAGCTAATTTTTAATTTTTTTATTAAGAATTTTACTTAGTGGTTTATTTTGGTCAAAATATTTGACAATCAATTTCGAGTTATTTTTAGTTTGTGCAATGACCCGTTCTTGTTTTATCAGAGATGATTGTATCCAAACGCCTCTGGGAACGATTAATATGGACGCGTGGGCATCCAAATATTGTTGTTGTACACCTAACACTGTATATGACAAAGCGTAGATGCTATATATCCTGAGGTTACGGTACCGCCACCTATAATTGTCTATTCCTATTTCTCACACACATACTTTGCGTTAGATATCAGGTAATCTCATTAATAACCTATTGCATAAAATACTATGGGATATATATATATATATATATATATATATATATATATATATATATATATATATGTATGTATGTATGTATCATTTTTGAAACATGGTTAAAACTGTGTAGCGAAAAACATATTTTAAATCAGTTAATTTATAATATATATATATATATATATATATATATATATATATATATGTGTGTGTGTGTGTTTCCATTTATGTGTGTATAATTTCAGGCAACGCTTTTTTAATAATGAGCTAATATTCCGTATTAGTATGCATGATAAGCGAACATGCTTCATCTTATCATAATAACGGAATATCTTTAGTTAGTCGGTCAGATCAGGCTGCTATATTTCTTTTGTATTGTGTTAGCTTTGTTTAGATTAAAAAAAAACTTATTTATATTTGATATAGATAATAAACTTAGATTAATTATTCGAGAAATATGATCAAACTAAAATTGCTTCAATATTTTCGTTTTGAGCGTACCTGTAAACTAGTTTAAAAACTTCATTCTAAAAACGCGTAGGCGACTATAATTCTGATTAATTCTTGCTCTAGCATGTTCACAATAGAGGAGAATTATAATGTTCTTCAGTTATTTAAATTAATCACTCTCCAGTCGACATACAAGAAAACAGAAAATGTGTTGAAATCAAACGATTTAAATAATTATTTGTTAGTAAAACTTAGCACCGTTGAAAATTGAAATCTGTGACTTTTATTTTTTTTTCTCGTAACCGATTTCCAAATTCAATTGCCAAAATGTCTCCAGGCAAAAACCTGAGCGAATACGAAATAATGGTAATTAAAAGTGGGAAAATCTATTGTGCTGTTGCGCTAAAAAGAAATTCAGTTCAGTCACCATGGTAAAAATAATTGCTGTAAATTAACATGGAGTTACAGTTTCGCAATATAAGTAGACATTGTCGTTTTACGTTATTTTTGTTCTGTTCCTACTTCCAGTAGATACACAGACACATATGTACATTAAACATGATAAATAGCTGTTATTAACCATGCAGTGTCGAATTCTATATCGACACACTACCTTTTTTCACCCTCTCATTCACACACACACACACACACACGCGCGCGCGCACACACACACACACACACATCATATATTGGATTTGTAAGTGGCGTTATGTTTGGCGACTCGGAACAAGAAAACAACGATCTGTATTGGAATTCGGGTAGTGTTCGTTACATTCAAATTCGCACAAATATTCTTGGGAAAGGTGTGAATTCATTTCTTCTACCGACTCCCAGCGAAAGGTTAAATAGCAGGACAATTCAAGGTGGTTGATTCTGCATAAGCCTTCAACACTACAATCAAATCATATATCCGCTATCACACGTTTACGCCCTTTTTTCTCTCCGGGTAAAGCGGAAGAGATCTTTTCTCACCTTAATAATCTCGACCCCTCTCTAAAATATACAATGGAGATAGAAGAGAATAATCAGCTCCCTTTCTTGGATGTATTGGTAGAAAGAAAAACTTTGGGCATTCTTACCAGGGTTTACCGTAAACCCACTTTTTCTGAGCTTTACTTAACTTGGGATTCATTTGCTCCCAGATCAAGGAAAATTAATCTTATTAGTACCCGTACTCATCGTGCTTTGATGTTGTGTTCTGAGTGTAGATCTAATGCTGAGTTAAATAAAATTAAACAGCTGTTATTAAAGAATAGTTACCCCGAATATGTTGATACATTTACCATTGAGGAAAAAATTGTTAAGTTCAATAAGTTAAGAAATATGGTTCTTCTAAATGCCTTGTAAATGTGAGACTCCAGGACTGGTCGCGGGAGTCAAACATACGACAACATTTTTAATTCTATTAACCGGTGTTTCAATGCCGTTATGGCCCGGAGTATTTTTACAGCTAGACGGGCATCCCTCCCTTGTCGTAAGGATGTCTTACTTGCTAATCAACAAAGTTTAGTAATATATCAATATAAATCTTGATGTGAAATCGACTATGTGGGCAAAACCACGAAGAGGTTAGAAGTTAGGATCGCCCAACATGTTCCGGACCAGTTGCGGAGACACAAGTCTGTGATATTAGGCCCTTTGCAGAATCATGAATGTGCTATCGGTGAGAACTTTCAAATTCTGTTGATTGCAGGACGAATTATTCTCTTGAGTTCTTTTCTCTCTTACACAGAGCACGGACGAGACTCCATTTAGATATTTTGGAGTCTATTATAATTAATATACAACGTCCCGCCCTGTGTAAACAACGGGAATTGAAATACAAGTTGGCCCTATTCAAAGAATCGGTTGCCTGATTAGGAAGAAAATCAGTAAATTCCCCGCTCCAATTGCCTACTCCAGCTTGGTAATTAAATATCTTAGTATCAATTGTTGGTGAAAAAAAAAAATCTTAACATAGGCTGACATTTTGAACTTGTCTGATTAATCAAATTTACTATCGAGGCAGGAGTAAATGGTAGCGTCGTCAGCATAGAAGTTGATAGCTGATAACTCGTTAATGAAGATTTAAAAAAGCGTAAGATCAAGGATGGTGCCCTGGGAAACACATGTTAGTACGAAAGGATGTAGACGAGTGGCCGTTCAAAACAACTTTCATTTCCCGACTTGATAGAAACGATTGGATCAGCTCGAAAACGTGCCCGGGGATATCATAACTTTTGAGCTTGTAGAGATCTGAATGCCAGACCCTGTCACAGGCTTCCGAGATGCCCAATACTACAGCCCGGGTTTCACCGTTTTTATCTAAAGCTCTTTCCGCAATTAGCAGTTGATCTGGAGAAACGAAAGTTGTATTTCTTGCCTAGTAAAAGGCTCTGTGATGAGAGATAATATACCAATTCACCATTGGTTAGTGCCTCTAGAAGTTTCCTAAGTAGAGGCAGAAGATTAACAAGCCGTTAGTTGGATGGGTCAGAGAGTTCACCAGTGTTCTTAAAAACTGAAACAATAGACGATGACTTTCAGGAAAGCAGAAGGCAGCGAGGCATTTATCGTACAGTTTTGGTAGAACAGGAGCTCGATCGGGAGCACATTTCTTAATGACTACAGGAATGCCATCGGGTCCACGTGCTTTGCGGGGATCAAAGTTAGAGATGATAACAGAAAACATGGAAGGTTTTATATTCATATCACTCAACAGAGAATCAGTTCCAAGTGGAAAGTTAGACAGGGATGCTCCAGATTATTCAAGAGTAATGTTTGAGGAGAATTTAAAGGCAAATCATTCAGATTTATCGGCAGATAATGATAACACCTTAAATCCATCGGAGGTGGGAATAGAGACCGTGCACTTATTTAATACCATCTTACAGAGGAGCCAGTAGTTACGAGTACCACAATTTCTAGATGCTATTTGGCGCCTCATTCTCTCAACAAACGGGGACTTAGCTTCTTCGAGGACTGGTTTACATTTGTTACGAGCAGTAGTAAATAGGCCCCTATTCTGACGAGAGATATCCCATTGCTATAGACGGAAATAGTGGTTCCTGTGGCGGCCGAGCATGCTGGTGAGAACCATGGAGAGAAATACAGTTCTATCTGGTATTTCCGAGAAGGGATAAAAGCGCCCATGCCGGCTTTAACCCAAGAAGAAACCTCAGTGGTGCATTTTTCTATTGGGAGATGTTAAATATCAGTCGAAAGGGCATCATGAAGAAATACCGGAATAAGTCCCAATCAGCATGCTGGTACCGGAAAGTGGTTTACGTATAGGAGGTTCTTGTTTAATGGATTCTTGGACGAAAATATCAATAGTTACCACAGAGTGCTCCTAGTTACCAAGATGGCAGTATTGTTAAGCTTGGCAAGAGCGGAGAGAAGAGGAAAGAAATAGATCCAATAGAGAAGCATGTTGCTCAGTTTGGCTATCGAAACGAGTGGGGAAGTCTACGATTTGAGTCCCTCACTCAAATCATGGACTTCCCCATTGAGCAATGAAAAAAGTAATATCTATATACCGACAACATCAGTACCTTTAGAATGTTTCAGCCACATGTCGTTGTGAGCATTAAAGTCACCGAAGACAGATGTTCGCAGATGGATGGAGAAAAGGCGCCTTTCCTGTCATTTACTACGTCCAATATACTTTAGTTTTGGAAAGGTGGGGAGCGATAAAGGAAAAAAAAGATAGCTGACAGAGTTTAGTAACGAAAGATGGAAGCACATGAAGCAGTAGTCAGCGACCTCGAGAGACACTTCTTTGGCTATAGGCAGATTATCCCGGATGTAAACATCAAGGCCTTGCATGTGAATTCTGGAATCTTTTCGGAAAAAGGGAAAATACTCTGAAACCAAGAATGTATTGGTTGCAACGGAAGAATTCAAGTTGGTTTCACAAAGGGCAAATATATCTGGCGACATTCCAGGAGGAAGGATTCTACGCTACAGAAGTTGGAATGGGTACCACGAATATCGGAGAAAGAAAGATTGATAGAGTTAGTTTTTTTTTTGTTAGCTGGTTTCTTTTTGTTGTGATTTCCATGAGATATGTTTTGGGGAGAGAGGAAAAAGACCAGCTTAATTGTCACTATAATACAAACCAACTAGTGCGTGGCAGAGAACATATCATAAGGTGGTCTCAGGGTTTCCCACGGGAAATACACACAGAGACACTAGTCGGGAAGACTATAATCAAGCAGACGCAGTAATTTAAATATCTGAGAAGCCTCTTGACAGAGAACGGTATCTTTAGATGTATAGGGATGGCCAAGGACATATTTCAAAAGCTGAACAGAGTATTGCGAGACAGGAGGATTTCTTTGGGAACAAAGAAAAGAATACTGATCTGTTACGTGACATCTGTTCTTCTTTACGGCAGAGAATGTTGGACGATTTCCTCAAAGATGAAGAAGAGACTCTTCGAAGCGACGGTGATGTGGATCTACAGAAGGATGCTAAGGATATCATGAACCGAGCATGTGAGCAACGATGAGGTCTTAGAGAGATTGCAAACAAGGAGACGGCTTATGCTTAACACCAAATAGAGGCAGATGAAGTTTCTGGAATACATAATGCGGAAGGATAGTCAGGAGAATCACGGCTCGAATAGAGAGAAAGAGAGGCAAGGGAAAGCATAACTTACGAGCTTGAGCAGGTGGGTGGCAGAACGTGGTCTGGGGGAGAAAGCAGAAGGAAGGAACTTGCTGATAGCTTCAAGGGATAGAAGGAGGGGGAAAGGACATGGTACATAAAAAGAAAAGAAGTTCTGATGTCTACTACCGTCTAAAAAATCGGGATGGTAACACTTAATTTCTCATTGATAAATAACAGTGGGTAAGCATATTCTAAATTAAACAAGAATTGGGAAGTGCTGAATTAATAAGTCTCATAAGTATATATATATATATATATATATATATATATATATATATATATATATATATATTAATTTTAAGAACAAGGATCATAATTTTAGTAATAAAATAGTTACAAAAGTATCATGTTTAAAAATAAGATTTTAGGCACCATTCATTTTACACTTCTTCAGAAATAAAATCGTCGGCAATATAAAACGAAGTAGTTGTACAAAACGACCGCAAGACCATCGTTAACTGGGGAAAAAGATGACTTGTCAGTTTTAAGGCCTCCAAAACTAAGCTGCTCTCCATTAATCATCTGAGAGACCCCTCTCTGCCTTCCATCGGCATGGCTCATTCTATTCTCCAAGAAGATGCCTCATTGCGCTTTCTCGGACAACGTTCTCAGCTGACATGAGATGGAAAAAAGACATTAAATCCATAGCCAAATCAGCTGCTGAGAAAGTTGGTTCACTGTGTCAAGCGAGACAATTTATCTTGTATACCTATAAGTCTACCATACGTTCATGGTTAGTATATTGCTGCCCTATATGGCCTGGTGTCGCTGCTATTTTCTGGCGCTCCTTGATAAGGTCCAAAGAAGAATCAGTAATATTCGGCTTCAGTCACTTTCCTACCGCCCTAAGGTTGCCTCTCTGCCTTTCTTATAAATAATTTCATTGTAATTGTTCAGATGATCTCTACGCTATGGTACATAGACTGTATGTATTTAAGCCTAATACTAGACTGGTGGCGAGCTCTCATCAATTTACCGTTGAGGTAGCGTGATATAACCGTAACTTTTATGCTAACAGATTCTTATCCCGTACTTTTCAGTTCCTTTCGGCTCCATGCTTTGCAACAAAATTTAATCTGAAGAAATTTAAACGCAATGTCAATCGCTAATTCATCCACATCCTGTAACTGCTTATGTGCTAGTAGCGGTGCTGCCTTGATTGGGGTGATACGGGATAAAAAAATACTATTGTATACCGAGCTAGCATAAATTCGGAAACGATGTCAGATTTTCTTTTGGTTCCACAGAAAATCATTAAAAATTTCGTTTCTACCATCATCGAATGACTTTAGGCAATATAAAATATATAAACAGCACTGATCTCTCTAAATATTTCTAGCAATTACAGATTGGTGTAACTTGTGTCTTGTTGAAAAATTAGTTAAAACCACTTTAAAAATCCTAACTTATTAAAAAAGAGAAATGAATTGATAGTTACATGTAGGCATAAAAATTAATATCTGATTAAATCCGTTGATCCAGATTAATTCTGAATGTAAGTTATGGTTTGTTTTTGTTTTTATATCAGTCCTTCGTACAATAATTGGTTATATCAGAGTTATCAGCCCAACCAGCGTCTAAATTGGATGTGATATTACTGTTGTCGACTTGGTAAACTTTGACTTGGTAAACTTTGGTAAAGTTCAGTACAAGGCGTGAAGTCGAAGCTTTCGTCGGCAGATAATCACGTGAGCCTCTCTCCTGTCTCTAGTCTCGTCTCCATCTCTTCTGCCTCTCTTCTCTTTCTCCGACTCATCTGCCAAACTCTCTGTCAAAGCATTATATCTCTTTTTTCTTATTAGTATTCTCATTTTTAATGTTCTCCATTTCCTGTTCATTAGACTTCATTTTACAACTCTCTGTTGATAATATTTGTGGAGGCATCCTATCGGATCGGCCGAACCGATTCTTAAAATTATATATGCTTAGCGAACCGTTTGTTGGATTATCCGAAAATAATCTTATATATTAATAGCCTACTGTCTAGCTAAAAATGTTAGTTACGTTACACTCGTGCGAACGCCGAATCATAGATAGATAACGGTAGCCATGTAGAAAAAATGGGCAAAGGAGAGAGAAAGAATTGACTGAAAAGTTTAAATCAAACAAATGTAAAGTCAGACAGCAAGAAATTCACCAAAAAGTGTTTAATATATCGTAATCCCTTTAACGAAACTTTGAACTATTCAGTAACCATCTATTTATTTATTTAAACTTTCTTATTTTTATTAAACTTTAATCTCCAAAGCACTTTATTAAGAATTTTAACCAAATCTCTATATTCATAAAAACGTCGCCATCAAATTTTTTAACATGTCTCATGAGCTTTTTGTCTGTACTACAGAATGCATAAGGAAAAGGTATGTTTTAGCTAGATATTGTGCGGTAGTTATATTTATGTTCTTAAAAAAAACTGTCGCTCGATGAAGACTGTGAGTTCGTTTTTAAGTGATTTGTTTCCATTCTTGGATTGTAAAGAAAATAAGCAGAATAGGTTCCTAAAGATTACCTGTCTTTATAGAACTGGTTGCTGGAAATTTGGGATGTCATCATTGTCCTCAACTTACATCATTAAAACAAAATATGCCGTATTGTTATCTTGTAATGTTGTTTCTTATCAGCCTTATCTACCTATCTCCTGATTGATATATATATATATATATATATATATATATATATATATATATATATATATATATATGAATTTCATATAAAGTACTAGTGTTAATAAAACAATGCTCGATGTTAGCTTTTGAAGTATATATTAATAAGTGTACATAATATCCCTCACCGTTCGCAGGATTCGGGTTACATGCAAAACGAAAACTTTTTGCATGAAACTCCGAGTCATGCGAACAGTGAGGGATAATATGTATATCTATCTATCTATCTATCTATCTATCTATCTATCTATATATATATAACAATGGGATCTTCACCCTTGTCTAGAACAACAGTGCGACTGAAGCTATCACCAGTTATCTAGACAATTCTTGCCTCTGGATTATAGTTGTTGATCTACCGAGATTGGCATTCCCGTTGTACAAGTGTTTATTATAATCTCTCATATTTATGAAAGTAAATATAACTTATGTTATAGTTACTTACATACAAGTAAAGTCGTGGCCCAAATCGCGTAAACAGTCAATATGTGTGTGTATTTGTGTTAAAACATAAGAGGGACATTTTATTTGCATAACAATCATTAAAATTATATTGTAATAATTATTTAATGTATATTTTTAATTGCAATTTTACAAATAGACATATATTAGCAATGATATAAAGCTTTTCTAAATTCATTGCGTTTTTATAGAAAGAATATATATCTGTCTTGTTAAAATTCAGTTGTATTTTAACAATTGATATCATTCCATTTGCATTTAAAGAAAACGTAACATAATTTCAAATCATATTAACAGTTTTATAGAATTCGATAGTTTTATGCCCGGTGACATTAGTTACAGTCCTGTTTCCTGCAATGTTCTTAGTAAAAATTGTCGTCTGATACTTTGCATTATTAAAATAAATCGAGTGAATTTGAAAAAGATTTTTACGAAATTATCTAAATAATTCAAAATAATCTGTTTAATTAAATTTTTCTAAAACTACCGAATTATTTAAACAAGTGAAAAAAAATTTGCTGAGTTTATTATTATTATTATTGTTGTTGTTGTAAAAGTATTCAGATATTTCTTTCATAGTAATCTCTGTATCTATGTCTAGAGTAGGAAATTCAAGTGGATTAAGCATAATGAAAAAGAACTTGAAAATGTCTTTCTGAAAATATTATTTATACAGAAATAAATAAATATAAGATAACTTATTTTATAACTTAGTAATGGGCGTCTTCGGATAGTGAAATAAACGCCTTATTTCAATGTTCAATAAAATGTTAAGCACAAAAATTAAGTAAATGATGTGTTTAAACATTATCTTATGTCTTTCTTTTGCTCACGATCAGCTTTATTTACAGGTAAAAGTTTCGTTTTTATGCGCTGAAATCAGAATTTTTTTTTCGTATCTGGTTGAATCAAGCAGGTTTTCCTCAGATTAATATACTTAAGCCTAAAATGCATTTTAATATTTTACAAAATAGCAGAAACTTTCATTGAAAACCATTCACATAACGAATTGAAATCCGTTTGTGCCTTTCGTCCCACGGGTACGCATTTAGTGTAGAAGGTCACAAGTCATGTAATAGTCACTAAAGTATTGATAAGAAAAATAAAACTTCAAGACAGCTTGAAGACAATAGTATGCCTTTATTTATTCTCGCGTGCATCGTCTCATCATACATATATTTCTAAATGCAAACGACTTCCGCCCTGGGAAAATCTGTCGAGTTGGTGTCTCTTTACTCAATGGAAAACTGAGATCATCGATCTGATTGCAACACACGACTGTTTCTTTGTATTTCTCTTCTTTATTTATAGCATTTTTTTTATTTATCTCAATCTGTTAACGGGTGCGGTTGTCACTCGCCAATTAATTGAAGCCTTTGGGTAATGGACAGTTTGCGTGCACTCTTTCATTTGAGAAGTGTGATAAATGCCCCTGTTATCTCCGCCTTATGTTGAAAGCAATCGTTTGTTAATGGGTGTAAGTGCGGGGGAACAAAGGTCGCATGTTGTATAGATTTCCTTTCATTAAAAAAAAAAAAAACAAACATAAATATATTTTTACAATACACGAAGCAAAGGTGAGAGTATCCCAGGGGGATGAATTTCAAAATAATTACTGTTTCTTTTTGTTGTCTTTTCTTTGCCTATCAATCAGTAATCAGTCCCTTACTGAATAGGATATTTCTTTCTGTATGAAATAATGAATCTTGTGTAAAATAAGGAAAACTGTTTTTATTAATTTTTATAGCGATTGCGTAGTTGTAAAATTCATTTGAAAATAAATGCTTAATTTATATTAATATCTTTCTTCTTTTATGTGCCGTGTCACTTCAGGACATAGGCGATCATAGCCCTCCATCTCATCCTGTCCCTTGTAGCTCTTAATAATTTTGTCTTTTTGTCATTTTCCCAGACCCTGTTCTGCCATCCACTTGCTGAAGCCCATTAAGTATGCTTTCCTCTGTCCCTCTTTCCCTCTATCCGTTCCGTGAGTATCAGATTTTCCAAGCCCTCTTTCCTCATTACGTGTCGCAGAAATTTCATATGCCTCTTACTAATGTTAACTGCTAGTTTTCTCTTTGTTTCTATTCTCTCCAAAACCTCGTCGTTGCTTACATGTTCCCATGGTATCCTTAGCATCCTTCTGTAGGAAAACATATCATTTGCCTCGTGTCTCTTCATTTTTTAGAAGATTGTCCAGGAGGAGTCCTATCATGTAACAGTTCAGTAGACTTTTCTTTGTTTCTAACGAAAGTTTCCTGTCTCGTAATACTCTGCTTTAGTTTTGGAATGCGCCTTTGGTCATCACAATCCGTCTTCGAATCTCAGTGTAGCACTTTCCGTCTTCTGTAAGAACACTTCCCCAATATTTCAATTTCTCTACTTGCTTGATTTTAGTGTCCCCAACATATAAATTGCATTTTGGACTTATTTGTTTGCTGATGACCATTTATTCTGTCTTCTTGCAGTATATGCTTAGTCCTTTCTCGCTCTCATTCTCTACCTTTTGCTGGAAGTTTTGTAGTTTCTTTTCCGTGTCTGCTGTCAGTACTGTATCATCTGCATATCTTATGTTGTTAAGATTGTGTCCGCCATTAAAGAATCTAGTAGGGTTTCTCGTTCTCTTAGCCTTGCTATATAGGTTGAGAAGACATTCTATTTTTGTATATCTGTTGAACTTATTTTCTATTCATATGCAGAATGTTTGATGCTAGTACAGGGTTTTGATTATTTTGATGTTCTTCCCAAATATATCAAGGATTCTGAGAAGTTCTAACAGATATTTGTGGCTTACGTTATCAAATACTTTTTCGTAGTCTATAAGACACAGATACCCGTCCTTCTACATTTGTATTGCTCTTTCTGATGACATTCGCGTTACTTGTTCCGCACTGTTCTTGTCCTACGGTCGGTTTGATTCTGCTCAGAAATCGGATGATGAATTGGTTATATGGCTCATTAGACTGATTGTTCGATGGATTTCACATTCATCTGGCTTGCACCTAGTTTCCTACGCTGTACTATGAAAATAGATCTTCTGAGGTCATCCAGTATATCGGCACTGTTGTATATTTAATTTAATGTTTTTGTAATCTTGTCTATGCCGAAATCATCAAAGGCTGCCAGCATTCTTATTACAATTCCGTCTGGTCCTGCCGCTTTGCTTCTGCTCAGTCTGGCCAGTGCAGCTTCCACTTCAGTTTTTAGTATTTTCTGTCCGACGGTATTTCTGTGTCTTGCCGGTTGTTCTCGTGCGTTGTGGAAGATTTCTCTAATATATTCGTTCCAGCGTGAAAGAATTTTTGTTTCTCTAATATGAGCGTTCCGTCCTTGAATTTTATGTTGCTTGTTGATGTGCATGTCTTCTGTCCTTTTAGTTGCCTTATTTCTTATGGATATCTCCTTTATCTGTGTTACCCATTCTCTCTATTTTTGCATTTTTTTTTCGTTGAGCTATTAATCTTCAGCCTTTCTGCATTTGTTCCTTATTTTATTGTGTAGTTTTCTGTTTCCGTTGCATGTCTTGGCATTGTCTTCTGTCTCCTTTGTATCATGTTGAGAATCTCATCTGTGATCCATTTGTTTTTCTTCTTCATCTAAAGCTTCTCTTAATGTTCCTCATTTCGAATTTCCATTTGCATTTTTCCTCCGTGTCTTCTTTTCACAGTGTCCATATATTTTTCATTCATGTTCGGGTCGTTCAGGAGTCTGTCGTATGGCAATTTGGGTACTGCGTTAGGCTTCTTCAATTTCTGTAGTTTCACTCTTAGTTTACATATAACAGGAGGGTCTTCACTTCCGCATTTGGAATAGGTACAACTACATTCCTGAATTTGTTGTTGATACTTGCATTAATTACATTACTGGCACTATTATCCTCATCGTCATTGTGTTATTCACAACGTTTCGGCCGTTGTACGCTCTGGCCTTCTTCAGGTGGTTGGAATTTCGAACCGAAACCTTTATTTCGTCCACTGGCGTAGATCTTTTTAGTTCCACGTGCCATGCCACTTCCGGATGTCTCAGTCATTTCCCTTTAGCTCAACTCTCCAAGTTTTGGTTCACCACTGCTGTGGCCTGGTATTGAACTCACAACTCGATGGGTCAAGGCCCATCAAGTACAAAAATTAAGTAGATTAAGATCAGAAGGTGACACACAAGTAAAGGCAGTAATCACCATCAGTCAATACCAGCTGAGCACATTTGAGGAGTCAGTGCTAAACGAGGGTCTCAACTTCGCCAAAACCATCAGGTTGCTCGAATCAAGGAAATTACCTTGAGACAGACAGTGGAGAAATCTGTCACACACATCAAACATCACGAAACTGGAGATGCTGGTAATCAGAAGTGTAGAGAGGAATGAAATACTACCAGTTGACAAAGGCAATGTAACTGTAATGATAAAGAATTCGGAATATACAGATATACTGGAAGACCTCATTGCGAATGGTAGCTACAGTAAAGAAAGATCCTACAATGAAAACAGAACATAAACTGTCAGAGATCCTAATCAAGAACATACAGGCAGTTGTTACAGCGTTACACCAAGCTACCTCACATATAGGGTCTCCCAAATATTCACAAAGACGATATTCCGCTCAGGCCGATTGTTAGCTGCCAAGGCTCTGTGTGTCGCCATCTGAGTCACTTCCTACTAGATATAACCCATCCATTAATCGGAAAGTCAACAGCATATGTCCAGAACTCCGCCTACTTCGTGGAAATAATAAAAGATGCTCCCATCCAATCCAACCAGATGGTGAGCTTGGACATGGTGAGTTTGTTCACCAAGGTACCCACGGAGAAGGCACTCTCTGTATATCGCGATACTATGTTGTATTTGCTTCTTATTCAATGTGCCTTGTCCTTTCAGAAAGTAGGCGATCATAGCTCCTCACAACTTCCTATCCTTCGTAGCATTTAACAACGTTTGTCTTTTTACTCCTACCTCCCACCTTTGCCTATTCTATCATCCATTAACACAAGTTCATTATAGCTGCTCTCTTGTCTTATGTGAGTATTACATTTTTCCAGGGTTTCTTTTCTTATTCTGTGTGGCAGAAATTTCTACTATCTTTTTCTAATTTTATATATAATTATCCTTTTCAGTTATGTTTTCTGTAAAAGTTCTTGGTTGCTTACATGCTTTGTCCATGGTATTCTCAACATCCTTCTTCACAAGTATATGTGTGATACTAGTGTTTTATTTGTGAGTAAATTAACCAGCATTAATTTACACGTAGGGGAAATAATACTAACTAGTAGTATAACTATATTTTCGTTTCTGAGGAAATTTGTATGTTTCTTAATAATCTGTTTAATTTTTAGAAGTTTTCTTTTACTACTTACATATACCTTCGCAGTTTGGTGCCACATAATCCTTCATCTGTTAAAAATATTACTTCAATGGACGTTATAAATATTGCAAAAAAAGTAAAATGCTGAAATTATACATCTGGCATGATTAGACGTAGAAATAAGTGACTAATTTGGCTGGTACTCCTGTCATGTTTTGTCAGCATTAACTCTCGATGACCTCAGAATTAAACACATACACGGTATATAGTGGAAGATCATGTATTTCTTCTTTAATCATTTCGCCATTAAGCTAGACAATAAAGCCACTAAATCGCAAGGGGTTACAGTGTGTGAGGGAATATGGAAAAGAAAACTGCATTATTATAGAGAGAGAACAATAAAAGAACAGGAAGATTGAAGATAACGATTGATGTTGCATTTAACTCTTTGAAGATCAAAATTGACTGAAGGGCAAGAAGCCGGAAGACAGTTCCACAAACGAGAAGTGCGAGAGAAGAGACGGTTAACATAGAATTTACGGTTACATCTATCCATTTCAACTGTAAAATGATGAAACCTTGTTGACAATCATGTACTGCGCTTAAATTCATAAAGTCTATGTAGTAAGGAGGAGAGTTCATCATAAAAATTATTACATTACGGTGGTAGAAAAGTGCCTGAATTCAAGATGCCAAGGTCACAACCAACAGTATTGCACAATAATATTGCACATTCTTCTTTGGGTTTTATCTAGAATCTCTAATCAGGTGCATCAGGTCAGATATGACAGCAATATTCAAAGAAGAAAAATTGTCTAGCACGACACAGTGAACCAGCTTTAGTAGTAGTAGACATAGCAATTTATTCAATATAACCTTTCCATTTAATGTCAGCAGAATACTTTAGTTGGCGAAGCTAATGCTGATGGAAGGCAAAAAGGGTTCTTTCAGGAGATTAAAAGTGAGCAGTCTCGTTTTGGAGGCTTTAAATTCCTTGCTTGGTTGGCCACAGCTTTTAGGTAATTTTTAAGATCAGTTGCCAATTTTACTTTATCGCACTGATTAGACTTACTTTAAGATAGGAGTATATAGTTGTGTCATCACCGAGTTGAGAACTGATAACATCAGGTATTGTGGCTTTATATTTAAAGCCGGCGAAATTTTAGAGAGGTTAAAATAAAGAGTGATAGAGAATGGAAAAGACAGTGCAAGCATAAAGGAAATAATAGTAATCAGTTGATTCATTGTTCGACATGTTTCATCTTCAGCTAATTGTATTTGCTGGTATTGTGGTAAGATTTAATTTTGAAAATGGCTCATACACATATAACCTCTATTATAATCTTGATAATTTCTAGCACGAACGAAAACACGGTAAAACATACAAAATTCATTGTACTCTCAATAAGAGAAAACCAAGCCGAAAATTTTTACAAAAGCAAAAAATTTTCCTCACGCCACTCTATACAAAGTCGCATGACACATTTCTATTTTCACAATAGGACTAAAACTAATAGCATCCACAGATGCTAAAATCACATGACAAATACTAATATTTCGTCGTGGTGGTTGTGGTGAAGTTTATTTATTTCATTGCTGTTTTTAAGATGTGTTCAAAAATAATTAAAATTATATTTATTAGATTATTTAGAAATTAACGGCGGATATGTATGACAGAAACTAAAATTTTCTAAATGTAATTAATATCAACATTATTTGTGAAGAAGATAATCATCGTTATTCCCTCATTGAGAAACTAATTCTTTTATATTTTGTGGGAACAATCTGCGATTCTAGAAGACTAAACTCTGTGAGGATATACATTGAAACTCTCGTAAATTTCTGTGGAGAGATCTGTAAAGTTTGGTTTCGTATTTTCTACTATTTCGCTTGTCGGTTGGAATTTAATACTTCACCTAATTATTTTCCAGCACACATATGTCTCTTTTTTCATATCTATGAAAAGGTACTGAAAATACAGAAAAAAAATCCCCCAAACAAATTCTGATATTTGCTCGCATTTTGTGAAGTGGAGCCGTTGTTATATTTTGAAATACACAATTATTTTTTTCACATATTATACTGTTCCTTGGTTCTATAGTTGTTACTATGGTTATATAAAATGTATACGCAGAATTGGTATTATATATAATACTTATATGAAATAATAATTATCTTATAATTAGTTCAGTAGTTCAACATTTGAATATTTTAGACAAAAGATTTCTGAAATTTGGTTCATAATCAATAAACTTAACCGAATATTTTAATATTTTTCAGTTACATTTTCTTTGAAAGGTGTCTATAACCAATCTAATTCTTGGATAGCTGATAAAAAGATTAGTTGTGAAAAAAAAAAAAAAACTGGGTTTAATTATTCAACCCATTTTTTGTTATTGTTGAGTATTCCCTTTTTCTAATAGATGTCTAAAGCTAGACACCGTAAAAAGAAAGAAAATTTCAGTTCTTGAAATAGAGGTATTTAATATAAACACGTTGGGAAAACCAGCATGTGTCACGTCTAAGATTAACATTTATTATAAATTGGAATATTGCGTGAATACCGCTTCTAATGGTAGCAACTATTTTTTCTAGCACGAGTAACACTCACTGGACAAACTATTGCACAATAATATGAATTGAAATAGAAGGTGGAATGCAGTATTACGAAAACAAGTAAAGATGATTAACATAAAAATTGTATAAGAGTTTAGTTGGGGCCCGATGTAGATCTATTTTTATAAGCACCACGATTGCAACGAATTTGATCCTAACAGGGTGTCCCCAATTGTTTCAAAATGACACTAAGTTTAGCTAGTGCGACTGGCAACGTGGATCAATGGTTAGCAGGCTAGCGGAAGCTGCTTTTATTATTTTTGATCCGTAGAAAAGGTTTGTGCCAAACAAACCATTCTTAGTGTATATGCGCTTTGTATACCATCATTAATGTTTAATATTATCATTGTGCCTAATAATAACACGTGAATTAATCTCTCATATATAATATCACATTTTATTCAACGTAAATTTCTTCAATTAATGTTGGCCAGTGTGTGATATGAACCATACATTCTTGTCTGCCAGTTTGGGCCAAATTTTCCCTTTTACCGATCAGGTATGTGTTTATATATCTATCTATGTCGAGCAAGAAGTCAGGTGCAGAGTAGAACTATTCTACATAAACTGATATAATATAATCTTTTCTACAAGATATAAGGTAAGCCACAAAATACAAATGTTTTAAATACGAATGTTAACAGATGTACAAAACGTGTAGTTTTGCAAATAAATATAATAATAATAATTTCGCAATGTGGCAGGTGTTAGTATGTATTTATTGGCCATTTCTGCTGTATTATTTTCTAAATATAACGGATGA
Organism: Acanthosepion pharaonis; assembly: GCA_903632075.3. Classification (NCBI taxonomy): domain Eukaryota; kingdom Metazoa; phylum Mollusca; class Cephalopoda; order Sepiida; family Sepiidae; genus Acanthosepion; species Acanthosepion pharaonis. Next base: position 792,236 of record CAHIKZ030001107.1, on the reverse strand, counting down.
AACATACTTGTCTCCTTGTACCATATGAAACTACACATGAAAATATTTTTCAACTAGAAGTAATTCTTAAATTTCAGCGAACAACAATTCGTTCATTTGTATATGAGACGAATCTCTAATGTTAGGATATTGTCATTCTGTAAATTCAATAACTGTCAATATATTACTTTATGGTAATAACTGTAAAAGTATAGAAGTAATATTAAATCAAGAACTTTAGAGGTGTTTTAACGAGAACGTTTGTAAGCTTATCGCCAGAGAACAAAAATGGAGAAGATATTACTAAAAACCTGACGAATACGTGTGGTTGTTCAAAGGGAAATGTGAAAATACAAGAGATTCACTCGTACCGTTTGGTGTAAGGAATCAATGTAGATTTGGAAGATTTGGTCTGAGAAGAAAAAAATAACTGACACTGATGTTTTGTGTGCTTGAAAGGGAACTCTGCAAAATAACTTTAGATTGCTATCACAATTATTCGAAATGGTTTATTCAAGGTGTTATCTGAAGCAATTTGGTTCTTCGTTTTTATTTTTACTAACAATTTTTTCTTTTCGGGGCACTATTGTAAAGTACTCCCATTGTATAGAGATAGATCATCAGATTTAAATTCTGAATGTAGGAAAACACGACAAAAAAAGTGTGTATGATGTTCAATGTAATAATTGAAAATAGTGTAAATCGAGATTAGGCAGTCGCAGAAGTGCAGCGTGAGGAACATTGGAGAGATTTTGAAATCAGGTGAGACTGATAATGTAGGGCTGCGTCAGTTCTGAGAAACCTGCATAAAACTATGAAGTACAATAAAAGCAGTGAAAGACACTGCGTACTTGCTCTTTTCATATAATATAGTCAGTGAGCCTAGTATGAACGTGAACATCGTATTGAATACGTCAATTAAAATAGCTTACGTTTGATTTAATGGCAGAAAAAAAAATTACTATCTTAGCCAAATCAAATTTGGGTGCTTAACTAGGTGAGAAAGAAACATATACTGGTTTTATTAGAAAGAATTCTTCTATTTCCTGTGAATTACACTGGCCGTTATAGTTAAAATGATAGCGACATTTTGTGTAATTTATGTTTGAATTTCGAGGACCAGGTGTTATTATTTACATTCGGAATAATTTCCTGAGTGTTGTTGCTATTATAAAAGTTTTTCCGCAGTTATTATAATAACAGAAAAGCACATTGATATGTATGTATTAATTACCATGTGTATCAAATAAAAGAATCCTTCCAATATTTCTAGCATCTACCAACTGCAACAAGCTCCTGATTTAAGTCAAGTTAGAAAGCGGTCAAATCGTTGGGATAAAATGAAATTATTTTGAACGAATTTCTGTAGATATTAATGCTTTGTTACAGATATCTTTCTTCAGGCTCGCATAGTAACGGTCGAACTAAGTACGCAGGCAAAATAATCATGTAGACAAGGCTTCGGTAGATGCTATAATTATTTAATATTAGGAGGTCAGTCAAAATTAAGCAAATACGAAATTTTAAATATCTGGGAAATGTTTTAGCAGAAGACGGAAAATATTAAATCCAAAATCCAAATGTGCATTGCAATAGAAAATTATATCTTCGAGGCAAAGTATTAAGAAAGGAAAATTTCATTAAATACAAAGGAAGGTGTTGAACTAATTTTATTCGTTTCTACATTAAGTTCAACTTTTAATCTTTCTTTTGCTTTCTGCTCGTTGTCGTCTGTGCTGTTGTCCTGCTTTTTCGTTTTCTTAATTTTTTAATGTCATTCCCATTATCATTGCCATCATTATTAAAATTTTAGTCGCTGTCTTCATGTGATTATAAAGTTTTTTTTCATTCAAACTGCATTATTTATTTATTTAATTTATTCATGTTCGTTTCTCATTAAATATATAGTGGTTGGTATTATCATTATGATGTTTAATATTTATATTGCTAACTGGTGGCCGAAACACAAAGCCTCAGTATTTTCTACTCTTGGTAAATTCGACCATGTCTTCAGCTGAATACCTTATAATTATTTCCTAGATTTCCATTTTTTTCAAGATTATTCAAAAACAAGCAATTTTTTATTTAAATAAGTATAGATGCAAAATCACCATAATATTTCTGTAGCGATCGTTTACACTAGAAGTTGCTGTTTTAAAGGATAAGTATAACCAATTGCTTCTGAAAGCTGTAACATACACGCTCACATTATATATATATTTGAATTTTCAGTTGATGACGTATTGCCGATATAATAGATCTTTGTCCCATATTAATAATAGTAATATTATTAATATCTTGCGTGTATCCTAGTTGTCATCGCAAGTAGTTAGATCATCGCTCATTCAACAAAATCTATTGCGGTAGTTAGACCAAAGGAACGTACGAAACTTACTGAGAGATTAATTTTTGTTCCTGATACACATACTGTTTACTAGTTAAATAGTTGGATTGAAAAAAGAAGGAAATACTAGTGAAAATTTAATAATAGTTGACAATGCTTAATAGAATAAAACACCAAATAATATACTGATAAATTTATATTAACTTTTAATTCTTAATGAAAGTTTTCGAATAATTTAATCTTAGTAACGAACGCTTACACTCAATTAATTCTATGCTACCGTCTTATGCCAAAGAGACATTTGATAGAGGATGATGATAAAGTCAGAAATGGCTGAAGGAAAATTAAAAAAAAAAACAGACAGAAAGAAAAGATAAACGAAAAAACAGGAGTAAAATAGAGAAAAAGAAAATGCAGAAGAGGAAGGAAGAAATTAAAACATATTCTGAAGAGAAATGTAAATTTGAGTAGCTCAAAAAGGAAAAACGAAAGAAAACCTAGGAGGAGAGATTAAGAAAGACACTTAAACTGCTTTTATCTATAGATGAATAATAGAAAAATAAAAGTGATTGCTAGTTTGTAATTGTTAAAGCGTAAACATCGAGAAGTAACATGTACATGACTTGACCATGGCTACTGGGCCAAGATAAAATTTGAAAGAGCTGCAAAACATAGACAAACAATATAAGATTTATTCACTAGAAATTTATGTTATCAACTTTCCTAATATTTTCGGTGGACAAAATACAGCAAGGCAATAAATTATACGATAAGTAAAGAGGCTGCGGAATCTTCCTTCAAACTGACGTTTGAGTATGTCTCGAGTTGAGGAAATAGAGACATTGTAATTGGCTGACTACAACTTATTAAAAAAAGCATTTTACGTACAATTCCATGGCTTGATTTTCATTGCAGCTAATATAATGTCTGAATCAGGGTATATGCCGTTGCTCCTCTAACATGAATTCCCTGATCGATCTCTCCATTTACATCTGAAAACCTAAATATCAACTTTATAAATTATTCCAGTGCTTGACTCATTAGGACATTGGCAAAGAATTTATAATTAGATGAATGATTCTTTTTTTTCATTAATATAATCCAATCTGCGTCCAGATGAGAGATTTTAGTAATCTCCCTGCATTAATCACAATTCAAATGCTTTGATTTGGAAAGAACGTATCGTATAGCAGATAGCTTAGCCTTTTGATTTTGTCCTAATTTGATTAGATGGCATGTTATGAAAGATGTAGAAATAATTTGGATGCATTACGCAAATAATATTGTACATCTATCGGCTCAGGTCATTTGGGTTTATTTAGCACCCTCATAACCAACATGTGGTTTATACTGCAACTGTGGTGAGCAGATATTAGTTACAATTCAAGTATGTGTCCCTAGTGGGACACACGAGGTTTGGAATTCAGATTTATCTATCTCCCATACTGGTAGCCGACCACGATTCAAGTGTCTAATCTTCCCTACTATTTATCTCATAGGTAAGGAAAGAATAGATAGGTTCATAAACTTTCTCCAAAGGTATTTTGTGTAAAAATGAATATAACAATATTGACCAAAATTCGAACCCGACGCGTTAGATTTCTTGTTTCGAGCCTTTACTCATTACATCACCTGGACATCAATATTATTAACTAACCGAAATACGATAAACTCTCGTGTTATCATTATTTCTATCAGAAACATATAGCAAAAATTCAAACTTAAAATATGTATACATGTTCATAATAAATTATTTGAGCGTATCAAACAAATATATACATTGTTATTCATAATCTAATCCAAAAAATAAAATATTTCAAATATTTAGTGGATTATATAAACATAACTCTAAACATGATGTAAACCCAACCTTAACTATAAGCCTAAAATAACCATAAAGATACATTTAATATTAATCATAATTGAAAGCTAAACATAACATAAAGAAAAAGAATTGTAATGCTGACTCTAAACGTAAAATTAATCCCAAAAGTAGGCCTAACTCTAGCTATGAATATAACCATAACATTAATCCTAGTTCTAAGTCTAAGCATATCTGTAACCCTAAAATAATCCTAACACTATGACTGATCATAACTATATCCCTCACCATAAAGACATCTGTGAAAATGCATAATTCTAACCTTATCCTAACAGTAAACCTAACACTAGCACTGACTATAGATCTAAATCTCAAACTAAACATAACCCTAATTGTAGTAGAATTGTTTGAGGCAGTAAAGCTTTAACAGTATTTAATCAGTCCCCACCACTGAGATGAGATGTGACACAATGTATAGATGACCTTGGGGAACCCGAGCATGTTCACTTTTGCCGTTGGTCAAAATTTACCTAGGCCCCCCAATCGCAAGATCAATTACATTGCCCGTCTGTTTTTTTTTTTGGTTTTATTCAGCCGAGCCTCCGTCCGAAGACAGAGCCCCGGTTGAGTTTCCCTCTGCGCGAAGACAGAGAGCTTGACAATCAGAGACAGATAGCGGACCGCCTGGCTCCGAGTTTTGATAAACTCGGTTATTTACCCAGTCCTTCCCCACCATTGAGATGTGTTACAGCTGGGTCTGCATCTATAGACAGAGACTTATTCATGCAAAGGGAAGAGGTCCTTGAATCGAGCAGGCATCCTTTGTTGTCTGCGAGGATATGGCTGATTGCCAGTGGCATGATGAAGCTCTTCTTCTTTTATGCTAGAACTGGATTTAATCCTGCTGTGTTTCCGTAATCTTCTATGAGTTGCTTGCTCGTCCTCTGAAGTATCGGTAGGTGGGTGTGCTCTCTTCTGTGAAATCTGTTCGTCGCCACTCGTGGGACCAGAGCTCAAGGGTTCTTCATAACCTTCAAATGAGACCATGATTCTTTTTCTTCAAAATCAGTTGAAGTATTTTGAGGACAACCCTCGCTTAGGCTTGGGTGTCCGATTCATCCTCTGCAGAATCCAAGTCTCTTAGTGAGACTGTGTCGTCCCATCTATCAGGGTAACAGCCACATGTAAACTCGGGGTTGGCGTCTAGAAGCTCCACTTTATCTACCAGTGATTCGTTCTTATTCAGTCACGTGTGTCTTTTTAGTAATATCACTCCAGGTTTAGAGAGCTAAGATGTTAGGGACACTCCAGTCGAACTTCTAGGATACGGGAAGGAATCCTTCATGTGCTGTTGTGTTGGTTATGCATAACATCATCCAAATAGCGTGTAGAGCCTCTAGGAGTAATGGTTCCCAATTCTCTAAAGCTACCATTTTATCAGCAGCTGCTAGTTGAACAGTATTCCAAATTATTCCATTGTACCTCTCGCACTGGGGGTTATATGGGATTGTTCTACTTACGGAGACCCCTTGCTATTGTAGGAATTGCCTCACGTCTCTGAATGAATATACGCGGTTAGATAGAGTAGATTGGGCAAAGTGCTTGTATGACCGATGGTAGCGGATGCTGGATATCACGAAAGTAAACCGCAAATATTTGTTAGTTATTGTCAGTATATATTTGTTAAGAGTTTTTGACAGAAGAGGTACTTTAAAATTCAGTACGATTCGTTCCTAGGTTTGCGTGGCTTTTATGACCTTGGTGGTCTTAGGACGGTAAAACCTCGGTTTATTTTCAGCGTAGGTCTTTCATGAGTTTTCTTTCACATCCTCTACCAATTAGGGAAAGTTTTGATCTTCATCATATGGATCATGTGTATAACACAACTCTCTATGTATTTTCTTTAACTAAAATTAAACTTTAATTAAAAAGAAGACTTTTTAATTTTACTTGTCGTTTTCAGGTTAAACATAAATGAGACTTATTTTTGGTCTGTAATCAGTTTAAAATGCCGACATATCAAATAATACCTCCATTTTCTGTGATTCGACAATAGCATAAGCTTCCTTATGTTGCTGAATGCATACAATTCTTTTCTGACAGGGTTCTGGAGTAAAAGGTTATGGGCACCCTCGATTGTCTTAAAGAGGCGGCTATGACGCATTCTAAGTCGTCTGTTTACGTATTAATAGAGGCAGTGTTTGATCGGGCGTAGTGATGGCTGTTTTCGCTTTGCCCCTCTTTAAATCGTTAAAAGCTTTCTCTGGTATGAAAAATAATTGGAATTTTGATATTGTTGTTAGAGGGTGGATTTTGTATGAAAAAGCCTATATCCAGTGGCATAGTGTTCAAAAATTCCCAATGCACTTCGTAGAGCGGATAAATCATTTGGAACCAGTAGGTTGAGTAATGGATTCAGACGTTCTGGATCGGATTTTATGTTATTTTTACTTATTCTGAAATCCAAGTTATTTTATATGTTTACGTCTAAAATAACATTTGTCTTGGTTAAGCTTAAGCCTATATTTTTTAACAGCCGCCATTAATAATTTAAGATGTCATGTTCCCTTCGATTTTTCTCGCAAATAGTTCCATTATCGATGTAAGCATAGATGACTTTCAGATTCTCTTTTAGACATTATCTCGTTTGGCACGCGTTGAAAGCAAGATACCCCGTTAGTTATGCCAAACGACATTCTACGAAATTGCCGCTGGTCCCGAAGGCCGTATAGGGTTTATCGCTACGCCTCATGGTATATACTTTTAAGGTCCAGCGTACTATATATACCCTTGTTGCAGGGCATAATGACCGTGCCTGTCACTTGCCCCCGCAGAAAAACATGTACGTTTAGTTAAGGCTGATATTTTTGGAGAGCCTATGTTTCATACGATAGTGGAGAATAGATGGAGAAGTCTCTGATGTTACTTCAACTGCATTGTAATTTTTAGCAGTTTGTTCTACTAAATTTAGCATTCTTTCCTGGTTATAGGCCTGCTGTAGTGCTGTTTTCGAGTATTCTTTGTCGGATTTCCGTGGACTGTAGCCCGTTTATGAAGGAATCTTGTATCAATTCTTCTGCTGATACCGAAGAAAATGAACAGTCCGTTCTTAGTTTTATTAAGGTATGTTAAAATCCGTCAATGGAATCTGAGGGCAGTTGACGACCTTGTAGCTAGTAAATGTCAAATGTAAATGTAAATTTCATTTTCCTTTTTAATGTTCATCCTGTCCAGTATTGCTAAAACCTGATGAAGATGCGTCCGCAAAATACTGGAAAACTTGTGCTGAGGAATATTTGGTGAGATAGTGCAGCTTAGAACTTTGGTCGCAGTACTTACTCAAGATTTAATAGACTTTTCCTAGCAGCAGAAGTCTCCTGACTATGTGTATTCATGACAGATCCGTTTATGGGGGAAATGCCGTAACCGTAACCATAAACCTAACTCTAATTCGAAGATTATATTTTACCCTAACTATTAACATATACATAACATTAACAATAATCTTAGCACATTACCATAACTCTAAACCTAACACGATCTGTAACCTTAAAAGTAACTCTAAGAATAAGCACATCCTTAATCCTTAATATATCTTTAATACTAACTCTAATACAAAGCGTAAATGTAATTCTTACTCAAAATTTGATCCTAACAAGGAGCACAACTATAATTCTGAGGGAAACGATAACTGTACTCTTTGCTATCACTTACCATAACTAATTTTAAGACAAACCAAAACTTTACCCTAAGCCCATCCCAAAACTAGAGGCAAGAAACATATGGCTCCGCAGCGGCATAAGGTAAGTTCACTTCCTACTTGGACAATCGGAAAAAAACCCTCTTATTATTGGTCCAGTTAATTATATCCTTTGGCTTTAAGACATCGATTAAGGATTTAATTGTCTACCTTGATAACAGCAACATTCAAATGAGACATACGTGTGTTTGTGTATTGTTTTATATTTTATCGCGATTATTAGGAAATCTTTACATTCATGAACAAACATTTTTTCAGAGGCTATTTAGTGTCCAAGAGGTGTTGGTTGGTTCACATACCATGTTTCGTTTCGGATGAATTCAGTTTCTTCAAAGACATTAATAATTAATTTTCATTTCTTATTGTTTTTTGTTGTTCGTCTTGTATTAGTTTTATTTTCATTCGTTTTTTTTAAATGATTTTTGTAACCTAAAAAATGAACTAATTTGAGAGAATATGCTGAATTTAAAAAAACAAAATAGAAATATAAACCTTTAACTAGGTTTGGACGGGATGGACGCTTTCGTTGAAGATTCAGTCGCCTTACCATTGTGTTTAATAGGTCGGGAAAAATAGCCAAATATATAAGAGAAAACTAGGGCGATATTTTATTTGAAATAAACTACACTTTGGTTGAAAAAATATTTAACGATATTCAAGAATATCGAATAGCGAAAAAGAGCGCAAAAAATCCCCAAAGCTAAACAAAAAAGTAACCTTAGCAATTTTTGGAATTTTTTAAACATTCACTATAGACTACAGCTGCTAATTCTATTGCATCGAAGGAAATATTAAGTCGGAGAAAACCATTTACCGATGGAGAATATATAAAAGACATGTGCTTAAAATTATTTATTTATTTATTTTCCGACTTTAACAGTACAGATGATATGAGTAATAATAACAAAGAAATTCCCCCTCTCTCTCTGCAAGAGCAATCAAAGAGAGAACTATTGATATAAAATAAAGTTAGTGAACAGCAAATCATAGATAAGCGCACCAGCATATTCACTTGTGATGAGTCAAGTGATGTAAATGATGTTGAACGGATTGCATTTTTGTGTAGATATATTAATTCAAAATCACCACAAGAAGAACTGACAGAATTAAAAGTATTTTGTGGAAAAACAAGGGGTAAAGTTTGTTTTGAATTATCTGAAAGCGAAAGAAAGTAACACTACAAATTTGGTTTCAGCAGCAACAGATGTAGTACAAAATATGAAAGGGCTGTAGAAGTGGTTTGGGATTCAACTGGTGAATTCACTTAATCAAAAACTGCTTTTATTCACTGTGTAATTCACTGTGTAGTCATTATCTTGTACAGAGAATTTCGTTATGGATCTCGTCAAAATCGTAAACACGATATTGGTAACTGTTCCCTACATTAAAAGAGGTTAACTGTACTTATTTAGATTTATGCAATATAACGTCTAATGCTTTTCTAAAGGTGATATTCTGAAAAGATTTTCACCTTGCATAGAATGTATAAAGCACCTCTTCTTTCTCGTAAGACTAATAGCTATCCTGAATCGGGTTGACTAAAAAAATTACATTGCACTGTTATTATTATTTAAAATTCCTTAGCAAAATCGTAAAAAAGGAAACCTTTCGCTACAGTTTTTCGAACGGGTTTTAGAATTTGAACGCACATTATAATTGTTATAGACAACACGTTCAAATAGCTTAGAAACGTTAATTAAAAGAATAACAAAAAAAGTATTTGCATCAAGCCACCATAAATATGAAAATGAATTCTATAAATTGTTTACAGATTTTAGAAAAGAAAAAGCAAGGAGAGAAATTCAAGATTCGTCATCTGAACAATTTAAAAAAAAAATGAAAATATTGGCATTCAGTATAATATCAATTTCTAGGCAAACTTTTATTAAGAAAATCTTTCGTAAAATTAATTTTACCAAGCCAAATTATCGCGCAACGTTATCTGACCGAAATCGATATTCCTTTATTAAAATAAAATCTACATCTTATGATCCGGACATTCAAAAAATGAATTCTATCCGTAACCTTAACTAATAATCATAATTCAAAACGTAACTCCAAAACATAACACGAACTGAAAACATAACCTCAACTTAACTTTAAGGATAAACATAAAAGTAAACCACACCCATAATCTAACCCCAACACTCACCACAACCGTAGTTTTAATCGCAAAACTAAGCCTAACACCAAAACTAACCCTAAATATGACCGTAAGTCTAACAATAACACAGCCTCTAAAACTAATCCTTAAACGAACACTTCAGTGTATATCTGACCATAATACAAACTGCAACATGAATCCCACGTAACAATAACCAGAACTCTCAATGCAGCTGTAAACTTAATGAATTTCCTCCTCCAAACTCTAAGACTAAACATAACTCTAAACTTAACGCTAACCTTAATGCTAATACCAACAGCAATCCTAATCATAGCACTAACATAATTAGATGTAGTTTGTATTTTATAGACGACAATTTTGACGATCACCAACTTCGCCTCAAAGGAGGGAAATAAAATTGAAACAACTTGTATATATATATATTAATTTACCCAAGAAGAAATATACATGTAATAAAGTTATAGATCACATATATAAATTTGTGCACAGGTATCAAAACCAGGTGTATATTAAAAAGTAGATTATATTTTTGCATGTATATTATCCTGCAAAGTGATCTCATCATGCGGTGCATTATTCTACTCATGTTTCAACTGTTGATATCGCAAGAGTTGTATGTAGAGCGACTGAAGTAAGGTGTTTTTCTAGCATAGCCAACGAATGTACAACTGGAGAGGGGTCTGGATTTTTATTAAAGATTTTGTCGAACATGTGAGTAGTTATTATTACGATGGGATCGCACATCGACTCCCTGTTAGAGGAATGGCAGCATAACGGGCTTACGAAAGTGATGGCTGTATCTTGCGCTTACGAAAATTCCCTACGCAATCATTAAGGCGAACATAACATGCAATTTATGGCACCTTACATGCTACTGGTTGGGTGTGATTGTCATGGGAAAATATACTCTCGAAGATCTTCCTATTCAGATCTCTATAGTAAAATAGGCTTTCCTTACTGATCATTATAGGTCACTATTCAAGTAACGCTCTCTCAGTATCAATGGAAACGTGAGTGTTGTGACATAAGTAGAAATCTAGTTAGAATTATATATGTATATAAGCCAGCTACTAGTAAATGATTCCCAACGGTCAACGCGATGACATTCTTCAGTTCACATTTGCAGTGATTTTTACGAGTATTTCGGAGGCCGTAATGTCTAGCACTGCTACTTTTAAAATATAATGAACACAGTTTATGGGAGTGGGCATGTTCATTTGACTACTGTAGATAACATCGAAGACGCTGAGCATGTGCATTAATTCTCCGAAATTTCTACCTACCGTTTCGAAATCCCATAATCCGATCACCTAAACTTCTCTAAATCTCCCAGATGAGTCGCTGTATGGTATTATTAGACATTATAAAAAAAGGTTAACAACGTCACATGACTCCTAGTCATGGAGGAACAGGACAGCCTTGCGATTAGCCAATGCCGGCTCTTTTTGCTTCAGTGCAAACGTGACATCTGTTACTAGGATTACAGTTCGCAGTGATAGTTGGTTCCGTTGGTAGCAGTTCATAATTCACCAATTGTCAACTCGTCCTCCAGATAGATAAAGGACGTGATTTGGCATTCTCTTGTGGTGTAAGGCATATTGTCCCGTGATGACAACCGATGTCTGACACGCTTTTCATCACTTATGAGCACTCCATTAAATATGGGTACGTTATGTTGCCTAGAATGTGACGAGAAACAGGCTATTACTCGATTGTTGCGTGTTGGCATCCAACAATCTGTAGGGTATTCACTTGCCCAAATTGTACGCTTTTCCTGTGCGGTACAAATGAAATTTGTTTCATCAGAAATCCGGAAGCGTTTGGCATGCTCATTACATGTTTGGCTGTCGTCCTTCACTATGGTCGTCTTCAGAACCTCATTATCTAGGACAGCCACGGCAGGATCTCATGACCTGAATTTATAAAACCAATGTCTGGCGATGCATTCACTCATTGTGTTATCCCCAAATGCTTGGGACAATCGACGCCCACGTTAAAATCATAAAACAGACAACTCTGAAAGAGCTGCTTCGAAACCAGCATGTTTTCTCTAGACTGCTCGAGCTATTACATGTGTGTGAGCAACGCGCCTGCCTTGGCCAAGAGCAGTGCTTGCAGAAACTGCCTTTCGAGTACGTGACGCACTCGTTTTCCTATCAGTGATGAATTATTCCCACACGACGTAGGAAAATGTATAAAGGTATAT